>JAOQMM010130769.1:0-15348 GCA_027563515.1 Erythroxylum platyclados | reverse complement strand
GGCTTGCGAGTGGTTGTAGGCAATAACGCCGTGATCGCCACGGTGGGCGGTGGAAGGCGTTTCGCCCAGGGCGAGGAGGGCCGCGCTGGGGAGTTGCGCCACCGGGACCTTGACATCCGCCCCCAGCTCTGCCACCCCGTTCGCTGCGCCTTTGAGGGATGCGGCGAGCGCCCCAATCTGCGCGGCGGTCGTGCTGTGCGGGTTTCCAGTCGCCTGCGAGTGCGCGTAAGCCGTCGCCAGCCGATCCGCCCGCAAGACATCCGCAGACCACGCACCGCCGTCGTAGAGCGCCAGGCCGTCGGCGTCGGCGACGTGGACAAGGAACCCGTCGCGGGGCGCGATGTAGGCCCATGCGGCGCCATCCCAGATCGCGATTTTTCCGGACTGCCCAGACCATGCTCCGGTTGCGCCGGATGGCACAACGTAGCCTTCGCCGGAGACAGGAGATCCAGGGGGCGCGGTCGTGGACTTGCTGACCACGGACGGGTGGAAACCGACCCGCGAGAGGCGCAGGAGATTCGCGTTCATGGATGGACCCCAGCCATCTTCTCCGGGATCCCAGCCGTATTCCAGTCCGCCGCGTGGTTCGGTGCTTGCCGTCATGGTGTCAGCTCTCCCCAATCGTTGCCAAAGTTGAAGCTCCAGCCGCCATCTGTCTCCCCGCCAGCGATCGGCGCAGGATCAAGCATGACGGTGTACTGCACGGATCCAGCCTCCGGACTCCAGTAGCGCGCAACGACAGTCCCGATCGCACCCGCTTGGAGGTATCGCCGATGCGTGACGCGCATTCGATCGCCGACCAGAGCGGCGGCTTTCGCGCTCGTCTCCAGGATGGAAAACTCGATGATCGGTTTCCGGCGCGAGATCCATGAGGATCGAGCGCGCATCATGTCATAGCCAGCGTTTCCGAGATGGAAGCGGATTGGGATCTCGCCAGCCTGTCGCACTCCGGAGATCTGAAGGCCTTCGTAGAATTTGCGGTAGAAGCTGCGCGTGTCAGCGGTCAGCACGCCCCAATACCCAAAAACGTACCGTCGGAAATTGTCGCTGTCGAGATCGTCGGGCGGGATGCCGAGATCCGAGACGCCATAGGAAAGACGGTATCCGTCTGCCTGCGTCCAGTCGCCAAAGAACGTCGGGAGCGTGACGACATCCTCGATCGCGGTCGCCTGAAGTCCGGTCACCGTCTCGCGGATCATGTCGGAGGTCGTCACGTCGTAGTCGTATGAGGTCGACCCAATGCGCTCCATGAATTTCGCGGCGCGCTCGCGGCCTTGCAAGTCGTGCGCGAAGATCCATCCAAACTCGTCGGCGATCTGCGCGAGAATGTCGCGGCTCGACTCGCGATCGTAGATCAGAGCCGCGATCCCGGAGCTGTCGAGGGCGTCGAACGAGGACTGGTCAACGTCTCCCGTCACTAGTCCAAGGTCGCGGTACATGATGTCAGTGGCGGCGTGTTTGGCAACTGTGATTCGGTTCCCGTCGACCTCTCCAGGCGGGATAGACGGCCAGTGCGCCAAGTCGTAGGACCTTCCGGAGTCGCACGAAACCAAGACGCCGCCGTCTAGCGAGACGTTGCCAAACGAGACGCACAAGGCAGATTCTCGCTCCTCTGTTCGCCCTATTGCAGATTCAAGTACATAAGTCGCAAGGTTGAATCTGAAAGATCCAGACGCCCAATCAGGAGTAGACGAGAGGTAAAGGCGATTCGTCACGCCGTCAAAGCCTGAAACGAAAACCCAGAGGCCAGCAGAAACAACCCACCGAGTTGATGAAACCTGAATGACTGGAGATTGTGAATATCCAACCGTAGGCATCGCCATATGCGAAGCAGTTATCGACGCTCCAATGTCGATGTTATTATCATTGGTTATAGTTATGTAATTGCTTCCTTGGACGTAATCACCAAATACGTCGAAGCTATTGAAAAAAGCATCATTTTGGAAATCATCTCGGAGCACGCCGTACCAGATTTTCCAAATCTTGGAGACTGGGAATCCGACAAGTTTCGCGAACTTTTTGAAATTCCCTGCCGCTCCATCCGCCTCAAGAGATGGGGAAAACGCATTAGCAACAGCTCCTGGAGAGCCATCAAGCCAACCGGAGAACCTGTAGTCATCGTCTGGCAGATCTCCGACGTGATAAATGTGAGTGACATTTCCGTTGAAGTCCTGAATCACGCATGATGCGCGCCGATCATAATATGTGTCGAGGCGCTTGAACGAGAAAAGCATGTAAAGCGATTTTGCATCAATTCCAGAAAATGCCGTATAATCATTATATGCCATGTTTGCGAATTCAAAATATGAGATTTGCCCAGTTCCAGTAATGAAAGAGGTGCGCGCTCCGCCGTGATAAGCATTGACCCCAGAAGCCGAAATTCCGTCGGAGATGTGACTCCTTCCAAACACGTTTTGCGGTGCGATTTTAAGCAAAGCCTCGACAGCATCTCCAGAGGCGAACTCAGACGATAAGTCCGCAATCGCGATGCCGTCTTGATCAAAGATCTCAGAAGCAACCCGGACGGCCTCGCCGCCAGATGCAGCAAAGGTGGCGACGTCATGCGCCTCATCCCCGACCGCCAGGCGCGCAACGCGATCCTTTCGGTAGATCTCGAATTCCGAGGTGAGATCGGGGTCCGTGTCGAGTGGCGTCTCTGTCGTGACGGCAACGGAATAGACGCTGTTGACGCTGGTGTCGGCCGCGACATTCGCAAAGAACGAGATCCGCCGAACCTGTCCCGCCCCTGTTCCAGAGGAGATTCGGAGGTAGATAAACGCCTCTGGATCCGCGATGTCTTCCGCCCACGTCCCAACCTTCGATCCGTAGGCGCCACCGATTCCGACCCGGTAAACGATTGTGTAATTCTTTTCCTCGCCAGAAAAATCATTGGTCTTGAGATAGGTTCGAGGCGAATCAGAATAGATGCTTGCGCCAGTCCAGATCCGGATACCAGGGAGTGGAAATTCATTCGACTCCAGAACAGGAGGCCGCATCCTTTCGCAGGCTCCGTAGATGATCGGGACGCAAGCTCCTTCCGACGACGTTGGTAGGTTGGGAAACTCGGTCGCTGTGATGATTCGCGCCGGAATCTCCCGGTGACGAAGCGTGTTCACGGACTCGACAGAAAGCGTCAAGACTGCGCCCGCCCATTCCGGCTCGCGCACAACGCCAGACCAGCGCGGCGAGAACGTGCCATCACCCGCAAGCTGCCCCACGACAACAGACGCCCCGTAGATCGAGGCGCCAGCCGCGTCGAATGCCTTCCAGTGCGTCGACTCGATCGTGACCGTTGCGTCCGAAGTCTCCGCGTAGTTGCCGCCGCGCGCCACGTCAACGCGCTCGCCGATCGCCGAGACAGACACCAGCGCGCCGTTGATCCAATCGACCGTCGGAGCCTCTCCAGAGCAAAGCCAGGCGGATCCGTTGGTCCAGATGTCTCCGGTGTAGTTCGGGATAGGAGACAGTGCCGAGAGAGTGATTTTGACGCCGTAGTCAGCCATGCCGGTAGATCTCCAACTCGAATGACCAGGTCAGGTTGGTGTCGCGGATGCATTGCCACCGAGGGATCGAAACCGTGTGGACAGTCTCTGCAATCTCCCCGAACGGTCGCGCCGATGCGGAGACGGTCCACGTCAGGGTGGAGGCCCGCAGCGCCCGTAGTCCGTTGACCACTTGCGATGCCTGCGCCGTGGAGAGCTGCCCAGCGTACCACTTCGTCCAGGATCCGACATGCTTGCTCCGTGCGACCGCTGCGTTTCCTCCGTCCTCCATGCCGAAGAACAGGTGGCCCATGTCGTCGGATGGGTACGGTACGCCGCCGTCCAGCGCAGGCGACAGGGAGCCGCCAGCAGGCGCCGGGAGAGGGCCGTAGAGGATTTCCGCCGTGACATCGATCAGGGCCAAGGAGGAGTCCGCTGGTTGATCCTGCGTCAGCGAGACGATCCGCACCGGGACGCCAGCGGATAGATTTAGCGTCGGCCCCAGCAGGTAGCCGGATCCGTCGATGGTGCAGACGCCCGCGTCGTCACGGATGCACGCCAACACTTCCTGCACCTGCGCCGGAGTGAGTCGCGCCGTGATGGTCGAGCGGATGCTGTCGTACTGCGCGCCGTCGTCGTATCCGATCGGCGTGCCGTCCGCCGCGAACTCCCAATCGATCGCGAGCTGATGCTCCGCCTGCGATGTCTCCGCGTAGGTGGCAAGCGGTGTGCTCATCGGATGCCTCGCTTGCCTTGCCGCTTCTCGCGCTCGATGGATCGCTGGAGTGTTGCGGCTTGAGCTGGGTTTTGCACCTGGAAAACGTAGGTATTGCCGCTCGCTGCGGTCGGCTCGACGCGCACCGGGCCACGAGGGATGATCGCCTCTTGTCGCCGCTCATTGACGACGCTTAGGCCGCCTACAGGAGGCTCGCCACCACGAGCGAAGAATCCACCGACCAGCGACGCCGCACCAGTTCCTGGCCCGCCAAGGAGCGCTCCCAGAAGCGCATTGGTTGCAAGATCGGCAAGAGCGTTGATGGCTCGATTCACGAACAATTCACCGAATGAGCTTGCAAGCGCGTCAAACACATTCCGACCGTTGTTGTAGATGTCCGCGAAGGCCGACGAGAACGCGCCAGAGACGGACGACGCCATCCGATTCCACTGCTCGCTTTGTTCCGCAAGCATCTTCTCTTCTGCGTCTTTCTGGTCCTGGAACCGCTTTTCCTGGCTTGCGTTCCACTTCTGTCGGCGCTCTTCCATCGCGGCGTCTTCGAGCTCGACCTCGGCGTCGTATTGCTTTTCCAAAGACGCTTTTGCCTTGTCGCTGAACGGAAGCCCGGCATAGTAGTCGATGGCATTCTGCTCGCCGTAGTCGACAGATGTTGCGCGCCCTGTCGCGGCTCCTGATCCGGCGCCGATTTTTCCAGTCGCTACCGGAGGAGGAGTTTTCGGTGCGTATTTTGCTTCGATTTCAGCGATAGTTTGCGCCTCTGTTTTCCCTCCGATTCTTGGTGTAAATTTTTGTTTTACCCATTCTGGGGCGTCTTTCATGTTGACGCCTTGAGATTTCAAATCGGAAAACTTTCCACGAGCTTGCCTAATTTCCGCCTGCTTTTTTTCTTCAGCAGTTAGCAATCCCATCGCTTGCCTGATCTTATCAACACCATCAAGCCAGAGCTCTATCTGAGGAATCACCCACTCGGATATGCCTAGACCAACCTGCACAAACTTCCCCTGCATAGCGGAAAGCCTATCATTCAGCTCGTCGGCCATTTTCGCCATGTTTGCGGAGACGATCGGAGCGGAATCTGACATCTCACGCAATGCGTCGCCACCCTGGACAAGAAGCGGCAGCATCTGTTGTCCGGACTTTCCAAAAGCGTCGGTCGCCATCTTGAGGCGAAGCATCGGATCGGTAGTCCCGGCGATCTTGTCGGCGAGCTGGAATAGGGCCTCGTCCACGCTGGTCGCCGTGATGCCGTACCCGAGAAGCGTCTTGTCGCCTTCGGAGAGCTTGACGCCAAGTTTCCCCATCGCGGTCGCAAGGGTTTCGATGTCGGTGCCGGACTGTTCCGCGTAGAGGGAGAGGACGGAAAGCCGTTCTGTCGAGATGCCGAGGCGAAGGGATAAGTCGTTCATCCCGTCCGCGAAGTCGATGGACTTTTTGACCATCGCGCCGAACCCGACGGCGAGAGCGCCAACCGCAACGCCAGCGGCGGCGGCCGGCCCCTTCGAGAACATTCCCAGCGCACCAGAAACGCCAGGGACTTCATCAGCGAAATCCTTCAGCGCCTTGGATGCTCCGCCGAAAGAATCCTTGGCTTTCTTCCCTGCCTTCTCGGAGGCGTTGCCGAACTTGACGATTTTCGGCGTGCCTTTGTCGTCGACCTCGATCCGGTAGATGATCTCGTCAGCCATCAGTTCCGGCCTTTTGCTTTTCGTGCTGCGGCTTCACGCTCTCGCTCTGCGTCTTTCTGGCGCATGTCGATGAGTCGTTCGCGTTCCGCCGAGAGGATTCGGTGGGCATCTGCAAACCACTGAGTTTGGTCAAGCCACCCGCCAGCAACCGGAAGCGGCCCCCAATCATCGCGCCCACCAAAGACGGACCACGTCCGCACCACGTCGGCCCACTCCGCGCCCGCGTGATGCGCGGGGCATCGGTGCAGATCCCAGAGCTTGGATTCCCGCTTCCCCGTCAGAGGGTCGATCATGACTGGTTGAGCCGCCTTCTCGTCGCATCCCCAGCGCCTCCTCTGTTGTGGGTCGGTTGAGTGCCTTCCGGGAGAGCATCCGCACGCCAAAGCGCCGCGCCCGTACTGCCCTGTCAGCAGCCGGAAGGCGATAATCAGTTTCCCGAGTCGACCTCATCGATACGGGACTTTTCAAGGACGGCAAAAAGCAATTCGGCGGCGGCGTTCGGATGCAGGCGGCCAACGTCTTCTGGCTTGATTCCCGAGACGATCAGAGCAGGGAGGATCGCGTAGGCGTCTTCCGTCTTGTCGTTCCGGATTGCCCGCGTGATGGCCGCGAACTCCCGCCCGGTGGCCGTGCGCAAAGTGATTTCACCGCCATCCTTGCGCGTGAACTGATGCCGCTTTCCGGGAACCAGGGAGATCGAGAACGTGGTTTCGGGTTCAAGGAAAATCCCGCTCATAGCCACTCCTTAAGACTGAGTCAGCGTCAGGCAGGCACCCGCGCCCGTGGTGATGAACTCGCCGACGACGGTCGAATACCCGATGCCTTCGCGGTACTCGGTCACGACATCTTCCGTCAGCGCTAGATTTCCGGTCCAGGTCAGGACGTTTCCGGCAGATCCCGCCGACATCTGGCAGGAGACCGCGAGCACATCGCCGGATGCGTCGTTGCGGGCGATCGAGTGCCAATCCACGGTCGAGTTGTGCTCGACGACGAATCGAGCCTTGCATGACTGTCCAGTGATACGCGATGCGCCTTTCCCGCTGGCATGCGAGCCATCTTCTTTGAGAGTGACGGCGCCGTCGATGGAGATCTCCGCCTCAGCATAGGCGCCCGTGAATCCGGCGATGGAGACAGTCAATCCCAGGAACGGAAGGCCAGCGCCTGCGGACGGCTGCGCGCCAGAGACGAACGTCGCTTCGGTGGATCGCGAGTATCTTCCAGACCCGCCGATCTCGCACAGCCACCTGTCTCCAGCCTTTGCCGAGAATCGCATCAGGGCGACGCGCGTTCCTGCGGAAATATGTTCATGCACGCCGTCGCGATACTTGAACGTGCAGGCCGTGCCGATGATGTCGGAGGCTGCGGACTCAGCGCCCCAGGCGGCAACGTCTCCGGTGATGGTGGCGCCCGCGGCCTTCGCGATCTGGTACCAATCTGGCGGGGTCGCGTCGGCGCCAGACGGGCGCGGCTCGAACACGCCGGATACCTCTGCCATGAATGCCCCGCCGACGGGCTGGACAGCCGAGAACGAGAGGCGACGCGGCCGACGCTCCAGGATGGTCGACGCGGGCTTGATCAGGCAAGAATCCCAGAACGTGTCGAAGTCGGCCGCAACGAGCGTTTCCGCCGTCAGCTCGACGGATTCTGTTTTGTATCCCATCTGCTGGAATTGTTCGATGCTCATCTTGCCCCCACGTTTCGGGTGAATCGGAAATCGAAATCCGCCGTGACCGCCTCTTGGCTACCTGTGCCAATGGAGAGGACGGACGGCGTAGATGTTTGGCCCTCGAAGAACAGAGGGCCGGAGTAGCCTGGAATCGGCGTCGCGCCCGTGTGGTGCGCCTGGATCCGGTCAGCGATGGCGACGCGAACATCTGTCATCATGTCGAGCGTTGCTTCGTGCGATGCAGAGGTGGTCGGGTCTCCGGAATGCGGGCGTGTGACGTAGATCGAGATTCGAGGCCGGACGTTTTCTGTCAGATTCGTCGCGACCGTCGACACCTCTTGCACCAACCGGATGTAGACCGCCTCGTCATTTGCGATGCCCATTGCGGATTGGTCGGGCAGGCCATAGCGCAGGTCGTAGCCTGCGCCCATCTTGGCTTGGATGGCAGCGCCCAGGGCGGTCACGATTGCAAAGACAGAGGAGGCCATCAGCGCGGCACCTTGAAGAGGTCTGGATACTTCTTTTTGAGGAGGGTCGCGAACCGGCCGCGAACGGTGCGAAGAGAGCGCCAGACGCCGCGCTTACCCTCTTGTAAGCGACCGGTCTTGTCCTGCCTTGACCCAACTTCAGCAGCGCGGTACCCGTCCTTCATGATGATGTACCCGCTGCCGTCGCGGTTGATTCCAGCGACGATCTCGCCGCCCCTTCCGCGTCCTGCGCTCTGCTCATGTCCGATGGTGCGCGGGTGGACCTCAGAGGGAATTGACCCGGCCACATCCTGTGCAAATCCGAGAAGACCTCCGGTGCGGTCGACGAATTTTCCCTTCACGAAGATTTTGTGCATCGAGTAGGCGCGGTCTCCGTGCGACCTGTAACAGGGTCCGTGAGTTCCTCCGGGCGGTTCTGTGTATTTCAGGCGTCCATTCTTCCCATACTCGACATAGCTTCCCGCCACGATGTACTTGTCTCGCAGCACGGCGCCAGCAAGCTGGATCAGACCAGAACTCGCGTATGCGAACGCATCTGGAGCGGATCGAGCATTGTCGCGGATGGACTTGGCGAGGTCGTCAAGCCCTTTCCCGACAGCCTTGAACTCGATCCCGGAGGCCATCAGAGACCAGCGTCCGCCACGAGCTTGCGGAGGAGATCCAGGCCAGAGCGCGGCGAGTACGAGATCTTCGCGCCGCGCAGCTTGGCGCGCAGCTCCTTAGCCTCGTCCTCGTCATCGCCTTCCTCTTCCTCGGAGGCGGGCGCCACAATGGATGGTGCGGCGGATTCGGTCGCGTGGATCGCTTCCTTCCAGCGGTACCGCTTGAGCGTGCCTGTGGATCCCAGGGCGGTCACGGAGAGCACGCCGTCGGGGTTCCCGGCATCGTTGATCTCGCGGATCATCTCGCGCGCGGCCGCGTAGATCTCGCCCTTTTCTCCCGCGAGAGTTTCGACGGATCCGGCCTTTTCTACGACGAGCACAGCCAGTTTCTTAATCATGATTCCCTCGCAGGAAAAAGCGCCGGTGCTGTCCCGGCGCCAGGTTTTGTCGGAGGTTAGGCCGACTTGATGAGGGTCAGCGCCGCGACCTGGCCGCGAGCGATGCCGAATCCGACGAAGCCGCCGATTCGGTAGTTGCCATCGTTGCCATCCCAGATCTTGGTAGTGATGGTGATGCTGGTCTTGGGGTCGGTGTACGATCCCATCGCGGCGTATGTGGGGACGTCGGCGGATTCCATCGACGGACGGAACGCCACCGCGAACGCTTCCTTGCCAGCTGCCCAGCCGGTCAGGTTCGCCACGTCGCTAGAGGCAACGATGGAGCTCGCCTTGTGGACCGAGAATCCATGGACGCTGGGAATGAGATTCCGCTTGATCACGCCATCATCGCCGAACGAGTACGCCGCTTGGATCGTATTGTCCTTGGAGAGCGCCCCGACGTAGGATGGGAGCACAACCAGGGAGCGGCCCATTTCGGGGACGTTCGCAGTGTCGAGGCCGGTTGCAAGATCGGCCACGTCGTCGGCATCGAAGTTGGCGGCAGTGCTGGTGAGAGCGGTGTTGGTGTACGCTGCAGCGGTGACCAGGGCGTTTTGCATCGCGAACATTTTCTTGGCGATGCCTTCGCCGATCTTGGGCAAAATGCCCTTGATCACGTCCATCGGGGTCTGGATGAATGCGAGCTTGTTGATCTTGCGGATCATGTAGACCTCGGTCATGGTGACCGAAATCCCGGTGTTGTTCACGGCGGTTTCCGTGTACGATCCGGTCGACTGCGTGAACTCATTTCCGACAACATCGTCAAAAATGTTGACGGTGACCGTTTTCGCAGCGGGGTCATCGCTGACCTTGATCGCACTGTCGAGCACGGGTCCGATGGATGCGACCAAGGACGGGAAAACTTCCTGCGAGATCGCGGTCATGTTGAGATCGAGGGCCATGGGTCACTTCCCTTCCAGGATGGTGTCGTGGTGTTCGGAGTAGAGCTTTCCGGCCTCTTCGTAGCGACCGGCAGCCCTGAGAGCGTTCCATCTTTCCGTGACCGTCCCGGTCGGCTCTCCTTCGCCGGGTTCAGCGTGGGGCAGAGGCGCAGGGGCGTTTCCCTTGAGCATCTGAGCGGTAGCTTCTTGCGCGCCCTCGATCTTCGCGGCCTCGATGGCCTTGGCGTGATCGGCGGTGATGCGCTCCAGTTCGGCGGCGTGGTCGGCCTTGGCGGACTCCAGCGCGGCATTGGCATCGGCGAGCTTGGCGACGGATTCCGTCAGTGCGCCAGTCGCTTCGGTGAGCTCGGCGCGTGCGGCGTCAAGTTCGGCTTTGACGGAACTGGACGGCGTGAGCGCGGCGAGCATCCGATCGACGAGCGACGGCTTCTGTTCGGTGGTATGGCCTTCCATTCTGATGTCCTCCGGGATGTTGGTGTAGTGCATGCTGGCCGGGATCTTCGCGAATGCAACGGCCTTTCCTTCGACGCGATCGGCGAACCCAATGGCGACAGCCTCGTCAGCGGAAAACCACGTTTCCGCGTCCATCAGTTCGCGGGCGCGCTCCTTCGAGAGCTTGCCGCCGCTGGCATCGGCGTACATCTGCGCCAAGGCGTCGGCGATGTTGTCGAGGACGTCCGCCTCTTTGCGGAGGTCGTCGGCCTCGCCGGCTGCCATGCTGGACGGGTTGTGGATCATCAGGCAAGAGCCGCGGGCCATGCTGCGGGTCTTACCGGAGACAAACAGAACAGAGCTCATAGAGGCGGCGAGGCCGTCAACGCGGGTAGACACGTCGCCGTGTTCGCGGATTGCAGTAGCGATCGCGAGGCCTTCCCAGACGGAGCCGCCGGGAGAGTTGATGCGGGCCGACATCGCCTTGCCCTTGGCCTTCTTGATGGCGCGGACGCTGTCCAGGGCGTTGATGTCCAACCCGACGACGCCGTACAGAAGCAGATCATCCATTGTCGTCCTCGTCTTCCTTCTCTGGTTTCTCTGGCATCTCGGGAGCTGGCGCGGGTTGCGTGCCGACAGATTTCGGCGGCAGGTTCAGCGCGGCGCGGCGCTCAGCCTCGTAGGCTTCTGCCTCCAGGTTGTCGTCCACGATGGCGCGCCAGTCGCGGCCTTGGCTCGCGGCGATTTCCTTGATGGACTTCTGGTTCGTCGCGATGGCTTCGGCATTGGCACCGACCTCCTTCGCGGGGTCGACCCATTCCATTTCGTCCCAGCCCCACGAGTGTGCGAGCAGGTCATCGGACCACGGGATGCGGCCAAGCTCGCCACTGGCCCACCAGTAGCGGACCAGGAGATGCAGCGTCGGGATGCAAAGCGCGATCTCCAGGGCGTCGCGCCAATCCTTGTAGGCTGCCTTAGCCATCAGTCGAATTGTGCGGGCGTTGGAGAAATTCAGGCGGGCGTATAGGCGGAAAGCCTCCTCAAATGGAAGGCCGGTGCAAGCGGAGATCGCCCGTAGCATCGCCTCCATGTAGTCGCCGGTGCCTCCATTGACCTGCGGAGGCTGGACAATATCCGCCGCCTCGCCCAGGCCCAGCACCATGATGTTCCCATCTGGCGTCGTTCCGAAGCTGCGACCCATCAGGGCGGCGATGTCGATGTCTGGATTTTCGAGTTTGATGTTTTCGAAGGCATCGGAAAGCGCCTTGGGATCCGGCGTTCGAATGACGAGGTGCGTCTTGCTCGCCATCTGAGCGCGGCGAACTTCAGTACGGCGGTACTCGCGCAGGTCTTTTAGGTCCAGCGCAGCGGGGGCGAACATGGGCCACTGCCGAGACTGCCTCGGGCGCATGACACCGGGCCGACGAAATAGGCGCATATTGACGCGCCCGTTACGGTCCAGTGGGAAGTACGAGAACTCGTCGCGATTCCCGTTCAAGTTCTCTCCCTTGGCGACGTAGTAGCCCTGGACGCGCCCGTAGCTGTCGTATCGGACGCCAAGCCGGACAGGCTGGTCCTTGAGGTCGCCGGGCGTGTTGATGCGCCGGGCGTCGATAAGGTCAACTTTTGGCGCGCTGCCGTCGCCGACATCGGGCCAGAGGATTCCGACATCGCCGGACAGGTTCGCGGCGTGGACTGTCCCGTAGAGCTGGTCGGCAAACGTCGAGACGCCATCCCACCCGGCCGACGTGGTCCAGGCGGAAAAGAGGCTGTCGATCTTCTCGCCAGCCTCCCCGGCCACCTTGGAGCGCAGACGAGGACCGCGACCCACGACGCCGTGGGCGATCGTGTCCAGGACTCCGTAGGCGAGGGGGTCGTTTTTGACGAGGTCGATGCACCGCTCGCGCAGCATCGGGAGATCGTTCGCAAGGTCTGCATCTGGCGCTCGGTCCTGCGGTTGCCACCGGAGATCCCAGCTCGACACCTTGGCCGCGTCGAATCCACCGCCCTGCATCTTCTGCGCAGGTGCGCCGATCCCGAACGGCTCTCGGAGCGGACGCGGCGCAGAGCTGCGCGACATCGCGATCTCGGAGAGCCGGGTCACTGGATCGCGCCCATGAAGAGGATTCGGCCGCGTCCGGTGGTGGCGGCGGCTTCTTGGGCGACCTTGCCCTCGACAAAGTTGATCCAGGTGCGCCACTCCTCGAATGAGCGGAACTTCCTGGGGACGCCATCAGGGCCAACCGTGCCGATGTCCTCGAGGACAACGGATCCCGAGTTGATCGAGTCAACGATCGCGTCGAGGACTTGGACTTTGTACGCGGCCCAGGTTGTGAATGCCATCTATCCACAAGATATACACAAATCCACGCAAATACACAAGATTTGCATACTAAGCAAACCAGATTTTCACAACCTGTCAACTTTTAACACACTTCCAGCACCTCTAGCCGCGAGCAAAGCCGCCAATCCATTCGGCTTTTTTGCGGGGGCAGGCGCGGCCGTTTGCGATTTTTGCTCGGTTTTTTGCTCTGGTGGGGGAGCGGCAGGTGCAGCTTTCAGCGGGCGCAGGTCCAGGCACGCACCCAAACCAGCCGCCGCACGAGCGTAGACCATGCAGTCCCGGAGGTGGTTTTCGTGGGAGTGAGCGACCCAGACGTAGGACAGCGTCCCGTTCCGGCCCTTGACCGCTTTTTTGCGTTCGGCTGATAGGTGCCTATGCAGGTAGGTGGGCGCGTTTGCCGGGAGGTGCGCGACGCCACGCCCGCGCCCAGGGCCAGCGGATAGGGCGGCATCTACCTGGTCCTGCCAGTAGGTTGTCCAGAGGATCGCGAGGTCGGTTCGCCCGACGGTGCGACGGTTGCCGTCCTGGCGGTCTACCTGACTCATCGCCATTGGGAGTTGTCCGTCCTGACGGCCCTTGGACGGCATCAGGCCGGGAGTCACGGCACAGATCCGGTAAACCTCGTGGGCGCGGTACCCGGAGTCCATCATCCCGCGACGAGGCCGCATCAGCTCGCCAGTGGACGGGTTGAGCCATTCGCGGCGGAACGATTCAGCGGCATGTTCCAGGTCGCCAGATCCGGCAAACCTCCCGCACCACAGGACGATGCATTCCCCGTGGTCGCCCCACCCGCAAGCCATCCCCCAAGCCTCCGCGCCTTGGACGTCAAATCCCCAGGTGACCGCACGGACCCAATCCGGCGTTTCGGGCGGCGTATCGGATTTCCACCAGTCGGGGGCGGGCATCTCATACCCGAGCAGCCCCAGAGTTGCCAGGTGCGCCTGGTCGGTCGACATGGAGCGGATGATCTCCGATCGCGGTTCGGCCAGCCATTCGTTCCGGAATTGGATCAGGGCTTCGGGGTCGGCGAGAGATTTGAGGAACTGCGCGGCGATCTCAGATAGGGACACGTCGGGGGAGTAGAGGACGGAAATGTGCAAGCCCACCTGCAGCATCGGTCGGTCGGGGTCCAGGCAATGCTCCCGCCCGTTTGCGATGGCCTGTAGTCGCTGCGCATTGGTCCAGGCTGCAGAGCAATGGGCGCACTCGTACCACGCGAGGTTTCGCACGACGATCTCGTCGGGCGTCTCCGATGCGTCGCCATCCTTGTTGCGCGGCCACTTGATGCGCGAGAGCTCGAGCTTCTGGTAGGCGCCGCAATGCGGGCACGGGACATGCCATTCGTAGCGGCGGGACTTCTGGTACTCCGGGTGGATCCCCTCGTTTTCGACGGTCGGCGTCGAGGTCAGCACGATCCGGCGCAAGCTGCCATAGGTTCGCGTGCGGGTCTTGGCGCGCTCCAGCGGCGAGCCGTTGGCGCGACCATAGCGCAACGCCTCGTCGTACTCGTCAAACAAGACCCAGCGGGCAGGGCGCCCCTTGAGGGCGTTCGGTGACCCGACGCCGATGACGTTCAGGTTTCCGCCACCCGGAAACGAGACGCCGCCCAAGCGCAGATCATTTGTTTTCAGGCCGCGCCCGAACGGCGACGCCCCGAAGATCGGGCGCAGGCGGTCGCGGACTAAGTCCTCTGCATGGTCGTCGGATGGCATGAGCAGGAGGCCTGGTCCCGCCAACCATTCCGCACCGTAGAGCGCCAGCGCAACGTCGAGCGTCGTCTTCCCACACTGCGATGCGACCTCGACAACGATGGCTTCGACACCATCCGTCCCAAACCATTGCAACGGTAGGCGCCAGTAGGGGCGGGAGCGAAACGAGAGGCGCCCGCCGATGCCGCGGGCCGCGACGCCGGCAGGCAGGACGACGGCGCCGCCCTCTGCCCAATCGACGGGATCCGGCGGGACGCGGGGAGTCCAGGCGGCTTTCCAGGAGTTCGCGAGGCGGCGCATCACTTTTGCGAATCCGCGAGCCTCTAGGTAGGCTGGATCACCGATTAGCGGGGCGCGCCTCATGCGGATTTCCGGCCGCCATGTTTTGGCTTGCCCAGGCCGCGAGGTCGGCGCGCTTTGCGTTCGGCTGGACCTGAGAGGGGATCGAGCGGCTTCCCTGTCTCGATTGCATCCTCGACCTCCTCGACCTCCTGCGCGGCCTGGTCCGCGATCCCTGTGAGCTGGTCGGCCACCTGGCGCAGGGCGTCGGCGATGATCGCGTCAGCTTGCCGCATCGCTTCGCCCTCGATGCCTGCGGAGCGGATGGCGTCGGGGATACCAGCGAGGATTCCTTGAACGGTTCCGGCGAGGCTGACGAGGATGGGTTCGATTTTCGAGAGTGGGAGGTGTTCACCCGCAAAGGCTTCCACCTGCTGTTCGCGTTGGCGGGCTTGGGCACGCTCGCCTCGGGATTTCCAGTCTAGTCCGAGAGAGTCGGCGGAGTCGGTGTCAGGCATCGCTTTAACCTACCTTACAGATCGGGAAATGAGGGGGTTAGACGGGTTTTTGTGCGGGGAATCAGGAC
>JAOQMM010130752.1:0-15357 GCA_027563515.1 Erythroxylum platyclados | reverse complement strand
ATAGTACAAATATACGTTGATGATATAATTTTTGGTGCTACTAATTCATCTCTCTGTGAAGAATTCTCAGCTCTAATACAGGGGAAGTTTAAGATGAGTACGATGGGTGAGCTATCCTTCTTTCTTAGGTTGCAAATTAAACAAACAGAAAAAGGAATATTCATTAGTCAAGACAAATACACGAAGGAACTCATCAAGAAATATCATTTTGAAAACACCAAACTGATGGGGACTCCAACGCATACTGGAACATAACTTGACAAAGATGAAGAAGGAAAGACTATAGATGAAATAAGATATAGAGGAATGATTGGATCACTATTTTATATCTTACGAGTTTTAGATTAGACATCATGCTTAATGTGGGCATTTGTGCACGATTTCAATCAAATCCAAAAGAAAGTCATCTACAAGCAGTCAAGAGGATCTTCCATTATCTTCTTGGAACTATGGACTTTGGATTATGGTATCCTAAAACTGATTCTTTTAATATAGTTGGCTATTACGATGTAGACTATGCAGGTGACAAAGTTGATAGGAAAAACACTAATGACCACTGTCAATTTCTTAGAGGATTTCTAGCTTTATGGTTATGCAAGAAACAGAACTGCACAACACTCTTAACAACCGAAGCTGAATACATTGCAGCGGTCAGCTGTTTTGCTCAAATACTATGGATGAAACATCAACTCCAAGATTTGTCTCTAAACCTGAACCATATTCCTATTTTATGTGACAGTACCAGTGCTATTAATCTTTCGAAAAACCCTGTGCATCATTCTAGGACTAAGCATATAGAAGTCAAGCATCATTTTCTTAGAAATCATGTTTTAGAAGGAACCATTGATCTTGTGCATGTCAATACTTATAATCAAGTAGCTGATATATTCACTAAACCTCTCTCTGAAGATAGATTTTGCATGTTGAGAAAAGAACTTGGTATGCATAAGCTCTCTGATATTATTTCTGCATGATATGTCTCTGTTACTTATCATTACATCTCCCAGGCCCCTTCTATTCTTTTTCCCTCAGAAACTCTCTTTTATTCTAGCAGGCTCCTTAAAGTTTAGAAGGCTCCTCGTAGTGTGAAAGCATTATCTTAGTAAGCTCGCTCTATTTTAGAAGGTTCCTCCCTCTTTTAAGTTCCTCACATGTTGAAATTATAGGTGACATGTGTCCTTATGGGGAGTCATCTGTGGCAGCATTTTAGCTTTTTCAAAAAGACATGCACACAGTCTGAAAGATCTTCGTATAAGTCTGTTAGAAGATATGCAACCAATTACACTTCCTTTTCTGACCTGCACAACTTCTCACAAGATCAACGTTCAAAAATCACTTTGTATAACCCTAAGCAACATTCTCTTGTTTATTCATCTTTTTCTTCCTGCAATGATCCTAAAATTTATGGTAGACAAGGGACGTCATAAGAATACTACTATAAGACTACCATATGGAATGCTATTGACCAAGATCTTTGCATATTTTAGTGTACCATTTGACAATGCAACATGATATAAGGCTGGCAAGTTTCATTCCTCCATCCCAAATCAATTCGGGTATAAGAAGAAGGGAAATATCTAGGCGGAAAAGAAAATAGAAAGAATAACTGGTCTTTTGGGTCTTGCTTTAGTGCAGAGGATACCAGAAATCACTGGTCTTTCTTTAGAGCAATAGGCTCCTGCCCTTCCTCAAGACAGAGACAATATAAATATACGACAATGCTTAGGAAAATTCTCTCCAACCAGGATCAAATGCGTGATCAAATCAATAGCCTTCAAAATTAAATCTTGGATTTACAATCTCAACTTTGGAGAAACTCTTCTTGACCTCGTCTTGGGCTTCTTTTTCTTACTCTGTCTTATTTTTTTCCACCTCATTAATCTTTTATTCTTTTTGACAATGACAAAGGGGGAGATATATTTGTGATGGATATTTGTGTGTTATATATTTTGATTTGTGCAATATTTTGGAAACATGGGTAATATTTTTGCATGAATGCTATTACACTTGATGAATTTGTGATATTGTCATGATAGGCTCCTTACTAAGAAACGAAAGGCCCCTTTTAATCAGAAAAGAACTTCTAAAGCCTTCAGGTAAGAAAGGCTCCTTCAAATTATTAAGTACTTGGAAAGGCTCCTTCTAGTTATATCTCATAAAGCCTATAGGTATCTCTCGATATTCCCTCTATTTTTTAAGTTTGAAAATATATCTGTTAATGGTTGTCATCATCAAAAAGGGGGAGATTGCTAGCTCAAGGTTTATTAATGATTTTGATAATAAATTTATTCCAAAATTCAAAATGGATTTATTTCCTTTTTATTGCTAACGGATTAATTCTCAAAAAGAAAATAAGATTGTAAGAAATACAATTTCCTTTCTTGCAGGGACCTTCATCTTAAAACTTCCATATCTAAAAGGGTCCTACATCTCATAAAGATCAAATATCTGTCATGCAATCACTGGAAGATTTTTTAGAAAAGTTAATGTTGCAATCATTCAGACTTAATTCAATCCAACTGATTAAAGAAGCAAGTGAAGCAACAGATAGATCAAAGATGCCTATTTAAAGAAGAACAACAACATTTGCAAAGTAGGGAAGTCGAGAACAAAAGAAGAAAACAAAGCATACAAAGAAACAATCATATATTGAGAAATATACAGAGTTGCAAGATCTTTCAGCTGAAATTCATATTATTGAGAGTTATATTATTTCCACTGAGCCTTAGAAAGTGAAATCACTCTAGTGAGAGAGACTAAGTGTTTACATTTACTGTTATTCTTTTTCTGTAGGCTTTTAGAAGCTTGTTATACACTTTGTGTGTGTTGAAAGGTTGGAGAACCTTTAATATGTACTCATGAGCTTGGAGAGGCTCATCAAAGTTAATACTCAGTTTATTATAGTGAAATACTCAAGTTAGAAACTTGGGGACTAAACGTAGGCTTGGATTGTAAGCTGAAACAGTATAAATCGTTGTGTCCTTCTTCTCTCTCTTCTCTTTTAAATTTTCCGCATTACATTGTGTTTATATTAATTTCAGCAAGAGGCTCCTTCTATTTTTTACCTGGAAGAGACTTTATTTTAACAGGCACCTTCTGTTTTAAATAGTTTTTAACATCTTTCTCTTAGCAGGCTCTTGTCTTTTAAAAGGCTTTTTCGTTACCAGGCTTTTTCTTTTTGAAGCATGAGTACGAATTTTTCATTTTTGTAATATTCCTTCATGCCTCTATATTATTAATAGGAACCTCTCTTTCAAAGCCTTATAGGTCGCTTTCGAAATCTGATAGGACCCTTCTGAGTTATTCTTTTAAGAAGAATTTTTTTTTACAAATTTTCTCTTCACACACAATTCACCCCCCTCTTGCGTGTGTTTGCTTTATATCATGGTTAACCACTAGTTACGAAGCTGATTATACATCACTTACCTACACTAGGTTAATCGCTATACACTGGTATAATAACATGTATAAAACTTAACGATGTAGCATAAGCTAAAACTCATTTCCTTGTTATCAACCAATAACATAATTTCAGTGTAACTTCAAATAGTATGAAATTCATCTTTCAAACTTCAATTCATATATTACTAAAACATAAACTTATACTAGCAATATTCACTTGTAATGTATCATTCACATAAAACTCATAATCATACAAATCACATTGTCAATTCTTTTGCAAAGAATTTATTCATATAAAACAATTAAAATACACTCACTGTTTTGCAAACTTACCGCCAAACAGACTCACCCGTTTTGTCCGTCTCCTTTACCTACACAAATCACATTTTGTTTAGGCATTTATTTTCAAATTCGTAAATAAGGCATTAAAATTATATATTCGGTTTAATTGAATTCGAGATTAGTATTTAATTGCGTAACATGTAGGCTGATCATATTTCGGCTTAATTCCGTAAGCTAATCTATTGTTCTCTATTTCAAAGTCTAACTTCGAAAATTACTTAAATACCATTCTTTACCCATTCTAACTTATCAATTTCGTCAACACATTGTCTCACCCAATTAATTCACCATAACCATAACCAAACTTCAACAACTCACACCAACAACTACATTTCCTCTTAAACCCAAATTGTCCTCATCACACATACTTATATTGTCATTTCATTTTCTTTCCAATTTTTCAACACTATTCACCTAAGATCCATGCCAAGCATCATCCAAACACATCATAAACCATTTCAACTTCATTACTTTCCACAAGCACTCCAGATACTAAGTTTTTTTTCTAAATAGTAACATAACGCTTTGTTTGACAATTCCAATGCCACAAATACACTTAATGACCATCCTTAATCACATTTACATGATCATTACACTATAACCATACTTTTATATCAAAAATGCCCGTAAGGCTAAACTTAACATATTTCACATTAAACTTTTCCAATTTAATTCCATTTGATTTCTAACACTTAAAACCAATCCAAATTCACTTCCATGACATTCTAATTCACACATTTAAGCCATAAAATTTCATTAATGAATTTTTACATAATCATACACCCTTGGCCAAATTTCAACCAAAACCAATTCCAAATTAATTCCTTTTCATTTCTTTACTTCATTAGCATCAAAATCATGCTATGAACATCGTATCACATCAAAATAAATTTTGGATAATTTCACATTAAAAACCCTAACCTTAACCAATTCTTTCAAGCTTGAATTCTTTGTTTACTTTCTTGATTTCAACCCTCTACTCCACGACAAGTCAAAAACCACCATTGATCCCACTAAAAAACCCACAAAAACTAGTAGTTTAAGTTAGAAAAATTACCACTTTTTCCTTCAATCTCTTGGGTAAATAGATAAACACGTAGACTTGATCAAGATTTCCCCAAATCCCACTCCCAATCTATGAAAAACTGGCTGCCTCTTCTTCCTCTTCTCCTTGGCTGATGTTTCTCTTTGGTCTCTCTTCTTTTGTTTTTTGTTTTTGCTCTCTCACGGCTACTCTCATGTTAACTCACCAAATGAAGCAACTTATGTCTTAATTCTTGCTTTTTATACTCTTTAATGCTTTACCCATATCACTTTCCTATTGGTTATCTCTAATGACTCATCATCCATTTAATTAATGATGCTCAACCCTTAAGAAAGTTTTACAATTGGTTATTAAGTGTGACTCACTAATCCACTCACACCATTGTATACAAAAGACCAATTTGCCCCTTTAACGAATTTAATTCACCAACAAATCGAATTAAGTTCTGAAAATATTTTGTAACCTTCTTATTATCGAATTAACCATAAAATACTCTAATTAGGGTCAATAATTATAGATTGGATGTTTTAATAAAATTTTGAATGAATTTAAAATCATCAATACTCATTATTTTCCAAAAAGGATATTTTAATCCTAAACTTTCAAACTCCCGAAATTCACCCACAAACAGCAACATTTACAAGTAGAACGTATAAGTTAATCTTTAATTCACTATTTCGGAACATTGTTGTTTGATAAATAAAAGAAAATATATTTATTTTTTGGACCCATTTGTCACATAAGATACATATTTAATAAGGAGCATAGAGAAAAATAATAAAAAATACCAAAAGTCCGTTTTGTGATGGATTGCTAAAGAAAATGTTAAGTTACAGATTAAATATATCGTTTGTGAAATATTAAGATTTTTTTACATAGTGAAACGTTTGAATTTAAATTAAATTCTTATAGAAATATTTGAATCTAATTGAATACTTTTATTTTTGTTTATATTTCAATTAATACAAAAAAAAAAGATACGTACAATTGTGCTTGGATTCCTTTGTACATGATAAATTCGTGTAAATCAGAAAAGCACCACATTTGCATAATTGCCAAATGTCATCGATTCAAGACGAGTACTAGGTTAAAAGTTCCCATCAAATTCTTTCAAATCCAGGCATATCTATATCAGGCTGGCATTGACGTGTCTTCCTTTTGTTCAGGATTTTTGTGAACATTCTTTTGTAAACTTTTTGTCCTTTAAACCATATGAAGATAATTCCAAGGCTCAGCATTGAGGTGCACTTTCTCCACTCGCAAGTGGAAGCCAGCGCATATAGGTACTCACGCATATAAGCCACCAATATTATTCTTTCATCGAGAGGGAAAGTCCCCCAATAGCTTAAGTTGCTTGAATGGCCACGTCGATCCACTTCACAATGACCCAAAACTTTGTCCTAACGTACACAAAAGCATGAAAATTTGGTACGAAATTGACGTGCTGAAGTCAACACTGACTACAAGCACTACAGTTACTGCAATCACTATTCATTTCGTGGGGTCCCGCATCTTTCTGCTTAATTCTTTTAGAATTAATAATCAATATTCTATAATTTTGTATTTTCTCTTATGTTGTTGCTTAAGTGTAACCATGTAAGTTGACATTTTTATTTCTAAACCAACAAACAATAATAACAACAATATTTAGAATAAATTCTACCGAGAGATGTGAGATATAAAAAGATCATGTAATATGCAGCCTTAATCTTAACTAATAGAGAGACTATTTTTAAATAATCCGAAAGTTGTTTATGAATCATTAGCACCAAATCCAGTACATATAGAATACTTGTGCTGATCGTAAGGATTATAATCCAAAGGATGGACACAAGAATTAGCAATTCGTTTAAATCTTACCTGTTAATTGACATATTATAGTGATTATGAACTAAAAAAAGTGATTGTAATATGCGTACCCCTTCGATGCGGATGAATAATTTTGCATTTCATAAGCACCAATATGTATTGCTTTGAAATTAACCACTGGTCTGATCATGAACTTATCGGAGATGAACTATCTTTTTGCTAGTATAGATTAGATGCATGATATAAAAAGCTTAGAGTGGATTTTAGTAATGAATTAGCTAATTTTCAAATGTATTTTTTATTGAATTAAAAATTGACAAATACCATACCAGCTCTGGTACCGAATTAGGTTCTGGTGCGGTAATATACCGGTATCCGTCAATACCGGGTACTATTTCGAAGAATTTTTTAAAATTTATAAAATACTCCCTGAATTTTTAAAAAATTGCAAAATAATTCATTAATATATTATACTGTATACTTTATAATTTTACATCAACTTTATCTCATAAAATTATAATAATAAATAATAACCACAATTAATATGTAATAACAATAATTTTCAGATATTTCACATATAAATAATAACAACAATTAATATAGAAAAGGAAATTATCGTACAAATATAAAATTAAGAACAATATAAAGTATTTAAATTATTACAATTTCACCATATAATGAATAAAAATTACATTAAAATATCAAATAAAAAGAACAAAAAATATTCTTAACTCTCAAACTATTACAATTTATGACATGAGTTTGTGATGAGGAAACAACCAACTAGAGGTGAAACATAAAACAAAAATATTTACAATTACGTTGCATATATAGAATTTAATATATACGATAAATATAAGTAAAATTAAAAGAAGAGGATAAACAAAAACCTGGAACTTTATTTAATTGTCTATGGGAGGATACCCACTATAACTGCATTGACCTCAATTATCATTTGGTACAAAATCCTCATCATTAAGAAGAGCCTTATCATCATCATCATTCAAATTCAATATACCAAATAAAATGTCAATGCTATCCCATCCAATATTATCTTCCAAGTCATTCACATCTAGCAAACCCGATTCTTAAGAAATCCAGCCCACCAAAAGATCGATATTATCAATGTAAATTAAATCTATTGAACTACTTGTAGTATTAAAAGTCATAGTAAACAATAAAATTTAATTACTAAAAATTATAAGAAATTATATCTAAATTAATAATGATAATAACATACCTTTCCCGAAACTTCAAATTGTAGCGAATGAAGATCAAGTCATTCAATCTCTTATGCTCTAATTTGTTCCTTTTCTTGGAATGGTTGAATTTAAACGTGCTCCAGTTCCTTTCGGAGCCTGTTGCACTTACACATTGACTTAAAATTTGAATTTTAAACCTTTGCAATTCTATAACACTAGTTTCAAATTGATCCCAACAAGAAACTGTAAGTCGTAAGACAACAAAATTAGCGTTATAAACAAAATAAAATGATACTTAATTTTCAACAACTAAGAAAAAGGAAAAAAGCTAATATCTGAAGAAAGTTTTGCTCTTTGTCGAATAACAATTTGCATCCCAAAATCCCTAGAAGACCTTAAGATATCTTGCATCATGTTATAAGCAACAACTGTTGTAATAGTTAATAGCATTCCTCTATTAACTTCAGTTTTCTTTGTAAAATCTGGTTTGAAATAAACATTAGGATTCAAAAACACCTCAGCTGTAAATAATGGAGAAGAAAGTTGTCTTTCCCATCTGTTATTAATGATTGTAACATAAGGTGTGTACAAAGAAGGCCTATTTTTTAGATTGGCCTTGATTGGTTCCTTCGCCCTCTCAATGGCATCAAAAAAATAACCCATTGTTGCCTTTTCATCACTATTAGCTAAACAAAGCACCCTTACTAAAGGCTCACAAACTCGAATAAAAAATTGGCATTGGGACCAAAATTCACTATCTTCCAGTATAATTTTGAAAACCTCTAATCCAGCATTAGACCCAGCATGCTGAGATGCAACCTACTTATCACTTGTAAACATCTGTCTTAACTCTTTCTTCATCATAACAAAACACTGAAGCGATAAAAAATTCGTTACAAATCTTGTCACAGAAGGATGACATAAATTCCTCATCCACCTTATCCAAGTTCATTAACTCTGAGTAGTCGCCTCTAAGGAATTTCCTTCTAATGGCCTTCCATTATTTCTCTTTCTTATTTTGAGTGGGCTTCCAATGATAATCTACTTTAATAGCATTCAAAATTAGAGAATCAACTTCCCATAGCTATAGAATGAGAAAAATATCTAGGAGCTCCTCTCCAGTTTTAACACTTACACACAGTTTTGCACAACCTACTCTTTATCTAGTAATAACATCTATGTTTATAGGCTTCTCTATGAAGCTATCTAGCATACTATGTCCCTTGGTAGAGAAACATTCTAAGGGAACTCTATGAAGAATGGTCCATATGGGAGCACTGGTATGCTTTATGTTTTTAAGGTGAATTCCTAGTGTCTAGAACTAAAGAAGTGGATTGTTTTGCCCATGCCATAGACCAGCACCTAGTATTTCTTTTGTATAGGAAGTGGAATCAAGATCATATTGTTATTAGAAAGAAGAATTTTCATTAGACCATTAATTCTGCAATTTTTTAAAGACCAGGATTTGATTATTAAAGGGAAGGTCATTTAACAAAAATAAAAAACCATTAAAGTAATTTCTCAGCAATTTGTATCTTCCTTAAGTAACTATATATCTAGGGCTACTTGGGATCACCCTTCAATAATCTTGGGGGTAATACTCAAGCAAGCTTCCATCCATTTATCTAACCAACCAATGCCAGCTCAGACTGGGATTAATGTTCCTTTCTCCTGATGGTTCTACTCTAAGGTTTAAGGTAACAACAATGGGCTAAGGGGAATATGGTTTGGGAAGTTGGGGATGAATATTTAGAAGAGAGCATGAGAATTGGATAAGGGTAATGGGAGGATTAGTCTAAGGATTCACAACACTAGAACGTTAATGGTAAAACTAGAGTAGTAAGTGCCTTTTTTCAAAAGTTAGTTCCTAAAATGGAAGTAAATGAAATAGGTAGGAAGAATGGATCAAGGGAAGGATGAAAACACCATTTTCCCTATGGGAAGAAAGTATAAATGGAGAAGGAGAAAATTTTGCAAAAGGGAAACCAAGAAACATAAACAGGAAAAGGGTTATTGGGGAAGCTCTTTCTCACTCATAGAAATCATCAAATCCAATCTCCCAAGTATACATATCATTGGTAAGCAATTTAATGGAAAGTAGGGTATTGATCCCATGAGAAAGTGGCATGAAAATAAAAACCTAACACTATCAACTAGTCTAAAATTGATAAATAGAAAGATGGCTTTTTGTAGGTATTTAAATAACAAAATATATAATAAAATGAAACTTAATGTTGATATTAACAATAGTAAAAAAACCAAAAAAAGACAATTAATTAAATTAGAATGCAATAAAATGATTATGCTAAAATAAGTAACAACCTTAGTTGAACCTTTAATTTCATAATTTAATTAACCTACAGTAGATAAATTATCTGGGTTAATAGGAGTTCTTAGACACTAAAATAGCATTCTCGATATTTGTTAACTCATATCTTTAGCTACTCGTAAATGATTAAAATCCCATAACGTTAGGGTTTATTCGTTTAAATACATTTACTACTCCTGTTATATGATATGCCACACGGTCATGTACCCAAACCATAGGCCTTTAGTATTTTCTTTTAGAGTAATAGATATCACCTCTAACATAATTGTGACTCTAAGATGTGGATTTCACTATCTTATTAAAATAAATAAATAGCCTTTGCCATGAATGTATCACCTAATCAAAGAATGCAATATTTTCTCTTATAGTTACACTCAATTTCCTACACTTTCATGGCTTATTCTTTGTTCCTTATTACACTTGATCCTTTTAGGGCATGACTTAGCATAAAAGCATGGACTAGATCATGTTCCTTTAATAATTGTAAATTAATTTCATGCTTTTGCTTATAATTACATTTAATTATTGAAAAATATCATTTTTAATGTCTAATTTGGTTAATTATCTAAAAAGCAATAAAAACTATGTGAAACAAGGTACTTTAGCAACAAAAGAAGCAAAATACTTAAGAAAATATGTTAATAGTTCAACATATCAATGACCTCTTTAAATGTCTAATAAAATTAGGTCCAGAGGGCCTTAGCTTTGGGGAATTCCAATTTAGTAGATGTTATAAGCATAGAGATGATTTACAAATAAGGAAAAATTAGATAGGGCTCTAATTAACTTGTTTAGTTAGCTCAATTCAGTTAAAGTAAAGATCATTACCATATTCCATTACATTCATATTATACACTAGTCGACCATTTAAACATTAATTACGTATGCATGATAATCCTATTTCGATTTAATAACCATCTAATGAAGAATCCTCAATTTAGTATATTTATTACTAAATGAATTATTGCTTAAGGTTGTAAGTCTCACTTCTGTGTGAGGAAACTGTAAACAATTAAGGAACACTTGAAGATCCTCATTAGAGAAGCTAGTAGGGACACCCTTAACTCTACTGAGTACAATAAGAATAAGCTAAATGCTATATAAACCAAGATCAATCGTATACCAGATGATGAACTCATTATATAGGCTGAAAAAAATGGATTTATAAAGCTACATTGAACCCATTAACTCTAGTAACCTCCTTCTTAGACAAAGACCTAGCACCTATTGGCTTTAAAAGGATATAAAACACATAGTTTTTCTATTGCTTCATAGTTGGTAAGAAAAACTACAATACCACCTATTATCTTTTGGGTAACTCTCGAACTATCATAGAGGGCTATAACAATCTAAAGATTATGGGACTCAATTATGTTAAAGATTCTTTAAGCTACTCAAGGAGTAAAACCTATAAGCTTCAAATACACAAAACCTACACTACACATTTCATAACAAAGAAGCAAGTTGAACTAATCACAAAACCTCTTACTATAAGGCACTAAAAAATCATTATTTAGTATGGATACTATTAAAGCACCAAGTCCATATGGTTTCAATGTTCTTTTTTCTCCAAGGTTTATAGAGCCTAATTATAGATACAATATCTGATGCTATTATAGAATTCTTCAATTAAACTACTTAAAGAAATCATCTAAAACAATATTTTATTAGTCCCTAAAATTTAAAAATCCTTCTTCCATCAAATACTATAGACGTATCTTCTATTATAATGTTTTGTATAAAATCATAGTAATGATGATGTCATTTAGGCTTAAGGTGTTCTTGAGCTCTGTCATCATCCTTAGTTAAGAAGTATTCATCTAAGGTAGATCTATTAGGGCCAATACCCTACTTGTCTAAGAAATATTGAAAAATGTTATAGGCAAACTAATATTAGAAGTTGCTCTTTTAAAGTTAATTTCCTTAAAGCATTTGATTTAGTAGGAATCTTATTTAGTACATTAAAAAATTTTAGCCTCCTTAAATCTTCATCTTATGGCGAAAACAACATGTAACCATAACCTCATTTGGAGTGCCAGTATGGTGGGCTAACCCTTGTCTTCAATTGTATAAAGATTCTTAGACAAGGGGATCCTTCATCCATTTCCTCTTCCTCCTACAAATAAAAATGATAGTCAGGCTAGGACATATAAATCAAGATAATAGCTAGTAATATCAAGAGAGTAAAAATTAATTATCATTTCAAGGTCTTCAATCTCTCATTTATAGATGATCTATCAATGCTTTGTAAAGAAAATATTGAATCAACAATGTCAGCCTCAAATCCCTGCAAACTTTTCATGTTCTATAAGGGTTATCTATTAACACATCTAATAGCAAGTTATTTGTATCTACTCGACACTAAACATTTGTAGAGGATGTTTCTCTAACTTTAGGGTTCAAACTAGCTTAGCCTTCCTTCAACTATCTTGAAATTTCTATTTTTATTTTAAGGCTCACCTTCAAAGATTACCAAACTTTGTTTATTACTCTATTAGGTCCTAGTATAATAATTTTTTTAGTTTGACTAGCATATTGTAATGTGCCATATTTTTCCTCAGAAGTCTTGATATTTATTAATGCTCCCATTTAATTCTTACTCTTAATAACTATAATGATATTAAAAGAACCTTTTAAAATTTTCTTTAGGCTACGAAGCAAGATGTTACTATAAGGAATAAGTTGAAATGATTAGACATCTATTTATCAAAGAGTAATAGAGAAAAGAGGTTCAAAGCTATCAAAGCCATAAATAAAATTCTAATATACAATAGAATTTTGTTTGTTGACTATGAACACATTTAGCTGAGATAGATCCACCTATATTTATTAAAAGTTCATAACATTTAAAATACAAATATAAATTCAATTATTCTTAGAACTATCAATAATTGCTTAATCTTAGTGATAGTATCATCACCAACATCAAATTCAATGTTAGGAATGAAAAAGAAAACTCATGTTTATGGTGTAAAAACTCAAGTTTACAGAGTAGTTATTGCCACACATTTGGTTCTTTTTACAAACTTTCCAATGTTAGGATCTTAATTACTAAGATCCCTAGTTCCTCTAAAGTGTCAGATATAATATAGAACAATAGATGGTCCTAACTTGTAGACTGTACTAGCAGCTAGTCCAACGTCATCTTCCTAATTCCTTGGGAAATTTTTGGAAAGAAGATAACACTAATTCTGGAAAATAAGACAATTCTTATAATTGAGGCAAAACTTAGCTTTATTTACTAACAAAACATCCGAAGGTATCTTCAAGTAGAGTGACCTAAGGTACCTTTTTATAATTATGTCTAGTTCGTAAAATACATCTTCAAAGCTTCTTATGTATTTTGGTTAGAAATCAAAGGTAGAATCAAAACTAAGAATAGGCTTTTCTTTAGAAATTTCAAAAAACCCTCCTTGTGTATATTGTAATATCAAATATGAATTTATAAATAGTTTATGCCAAATGTCTCCAGAATTCTCGCTAGCCTCTCTCTAGCTTTTACCTTTCTACCCCTGACTCTTTCCATTTTTAGAAACAAGACCCTCGGTCTGGTTTGTTTCCCTCCTTGATACAGATCCCAAGCTTGTTGATTTCTAAGGTTCTACCACAATAGAAGGCCTCTTGAGGGCCTTGCACTCTCCAAAGGAGGTGAGTGTTGTAGCAACCTCACAAAGTTTACCTCTAAAGGAATTTCCAAAACTCACCTGACGTGTAAAAGAAAAAAAAATTAGTGAAACATCTAATATAGTGATACTTGAAGAAAATGTAGGGTTGATAATAATTGAGTAAAAGCTTAGAATGTTAAGTTCTTGCTATGATTTTCGAAAGTTATTCATCTTTGTTTATAATTATATATTATTGGAAAATATATTCATATTAAACCTAAAAAGCCTATAGAAGCATGGAAAAATAGATTAAACATTCAACATAACAAAGGGATGCTTAAACACTTCCAAAATGTGATGTAAGACAGAGTACTCTCCACCCATTGAGTTTCTTAAAGTAGGAGTAAATGTTTGGTCTACAATACTGGTAGGCTTCTTATGGACTAGAAGGCCTGCATTCCTAATTGTCCATGCTTGGGTTATGGCAGGATGAGGTAGAAAAAGGTTCAAAAAACTATGTCAATGGAAGATGGTTCCTTTCTCTTTAAATTCACTTCATAAAACTGCTTAAATTAGATAATAGATTAATGTCCTTGACATATAAGAGGCCAATCAATGTTAGTCATAAATGGAAGCCTGGATTAGATTGTTATAGCGGTAAAGTTAACACTTTTCCCATATGGGTAAACTTCCATAATATGCCATTGGAATTTTAAACAATTGAAGGATAAGCTTCTTAACCAGTTCCCTTGGAAAGCCAATTTGCATGGATTCACAAACTGTCAATATGGAAAGGATGTGTTTTTCAAAAATATGCATTGAAATTAAAAGGAATTCGAATTTACTTGATAGCTTACTAGTATTAAAACTAGAAGAGGACAGACAATTAAAGAGATAGATGTTCCCATTACTTATCTATAGAAACCAAACCTTTATAGCAGAAAATATAAAGCAACTATGAGAGTCTTCAAAGGCATAATGAATTGATGGGATTAAAGAACCGAGAGAATACTCAATAGGCTAGCAAGGAAACCAGGTTTTAGAGCAGGATTTAATAACTAATGTTCAAAAAGTTAAAATTCATTTATCAATAGATATTCTGGTAGAAAACGAAATAGAAAAACTTTAAAAAATGTAGAGTTGGTAGAGTCCCAAAGTGTTGAAAAATTGGAGAATGCTCAGATGGGGGTTGAAACTGTAACATCCCAAAACATACCCTAATTGGAATTTGCATAATTGAATGTGGATTTAATGGTTTAGTTGGAGAAAATAGTGAATAATTGTGAAAGTGAGTAGTTGTGATTGAAAAATCATAACTTTTGTTATACAACTCCATTAATGTGATTCAAATGGAAAATCAAAGCTAAGGAAGTTATCTATATTTTTTTGTGTCTTAGGAAAAACGCAATTTGGGGTCCAAGGGTCCCGGAAAGTGGATGCAAGTGAAGATGGTCATGTGGAGAGGTAAGTGATTACTATTTGATAATTAAGGCTAAGTAAGCACTAATTGTTATGGAGTCATTAATTTAAATTTTGTGACACAAAATTGTCTAAGCCTATGGTATGTCATTAGGGGGAATTGGATTGTAATGGAATGGAGATAACCAAGTTAATGAGTTAGTT
>JAOQMM010130738.1:0-15357 GCA_027563515.1 Erythroxylum platyclados | reverse complement strand
GAGTGGTTCTAAATGAGCAACGTGTTATCTTTTACTTCACTTGTACTATTAATTATGACTCACTCACTTGTACTATTAAGCACAACCGACTCCATGCCCTTTTTCTTTTGCTTTTTTCTCATTATTTCTCAACATATGTATACAAATTTAATAGTAAAATATGCCATATTTTTATTTGAATTTATCTATTTAAATTTATTTTTTATAATTTTAATTATTAAAAATGTTACTATTAAAAATTTTAGAAAATATTTTTATTAACCATCTTTCAAGTTATTTTAATAGTAATTATCATATAATTGATTGTATAAAAACAACTCGATTTTATTTCAATAATAATTTATATTAAACAATTTACTAAAAATTTTTATTCTTCTCTAAATGTTCATGGAAATCCAAGCATTCTATGCAGAGACGGTAAAACCAATTTTTTAAACCAAATTGTATTGATCGGTTTGACCGAAAATATTAGATTCAATTTATTATTAGTTCATTATATAATAGGTGATATTAATGTATTTTTTATTTAAATAAAATATTTATTTTTACATATTTTAATAATTTTTATTTCATATTTATTATATACCGATTTTATAACGGTTTAATGTCGGTTGAACTTTTAAACCTTAAACCTTTCGTTTAACCGGTTCAACGTCCGGTCCGATTTTTAAAACATTGGTTTAAATACAACACTATCAACTTATTGTCACAAGATAACTTTAATAGTCTTTTAATACCATATTTAATTCACAGCCTAGTGACAAAGTTTCATAGCAGTATTTCATGATTAGATACTTCATAACATGCTGTAAACTTAAGTGCCATAGTGGAAGAAGATATGAGCTTCTTCTTAGCACTCTAGTAAGAAATAGTTCCTCCAAAAAGCAGGTAGATATAGCCTCAAGTAGATTTACGACTATCTTAAGATCTCTTGAAATTTGTGTCATAATGTCCATTAATTTCTAACCAATCTCATCTCTTATATGTGATTATATGTGAGCATGTAATCTTTTCTTGTCTTAAGATACCAAATAACCCTTTTAATTGCTTTTCAATGATCTATTCTTGGATTGCTCAAATCACTGCCCTAATATTTCAATAATGTACACAACATTCTGATGTATATATTTGTTTTTGAAAATGAAAAGATAAAATTCATTAATAAAGAATATAGGTTAAAAGGTACATGAAAGGGTTAACATAGGGGGACACCCTTCATAAAAAAAAAAGGACCGATAAAAAAACTATTAAAAACAGGTTATATGGTAAAAGTGTTTAGACGATAACCACCGAAGAAGCTAGTTCTATGAAGAAATAGGATCTTGAATCGTTTAGTGGCATTTTCCAACATTATGATCTCTTGAATCCTTGCCAGCGTTTCCGAAAGGAGAAGTGGAGCAGCCTTTTGCCTGGAATTGAATCTTCGATCGTTTCTTTCTCTCCATATGGTTTGCACTATCATGCAAATAGCAGCAATGTGGACGAATTTAGGTAGAGGTTGAGATGTTAACGATTGAATAGCATGAGGAAGAGTATCAGTTTGAGCGTTCCATATATGGTGCAGTTTGATGGTTTCCCAGATTGGGTATGTTGTTTGACATTGAAAGAAAAGATGGTCCTTGGTCTCATCTGCTGTTAAATAAAATGGACAAGAACTGTTAATGTTTAAGAATTTGAGACGGTCAGCTGTGTTGAGTCTATTTTGAATGGCCAGCCATAATAGAAAAGAGGTCTTAGGAGGGATTCGGATATGCCATATAATGCGAGACCGTTCAACCTTCAGCTTCTTCATTCTTAGTATGTCTCTCGTTAAGCTATTTGAGAGTTGGTGTGTAGGGTGAGCATGCCAGAAGAAGGTGTCTTGAGTAGAGGAGTTTGGAGTATAGTTGGGTTGCAGATGACGAAGATAGTCAGGGAAATTACAAGTGCTTCCTATGATGAAGGAGTCTAAACGAGTATGGAGAGGGATGTTAGGGGAATTCCTTTGCAAATCTGTAGAATGCCGCGATCAAGAAGCAGGCCGATATCGAGGAAGCCGTCGCGCGCCAGATCCGGCTCGCGATCGCGCAGCGCGTCTCCGACGCCGCCAAGGCGACCGCGACCATGCGCGAGCAGGCGACCGCGCAGGAAGCGGTCAACGAGATGGTCGCCGCGGGCAACCTGCCCGCCGAGCGCGCCGCGCAACTGGTGAAGGATCGGATGGCGGACCTGCCGCTCCTCGCCGCGATCGAGGCGGCTGAGCGAGTGAAGGACGCCGCGGGCGCCAAGGCCGCGACCGACCAGCTGGCGAAGCAGCGCACCGAGCGCGAGCGCCTGACCGCCGCGGAAGCCGCGGCGCGCAACGCGACCGAAATGGCGACCGGCGCCGACCAGCTCGAGGTGCTCCAGAAGGAATACGACCTGATCGGCGCGACCAACGCCGAACGGGTCCACGCGCTCGCGCTGCTGAAGGCTACCCAGGAAGCGAACCAGAAGATCGCGGCGGGTCTCGATCCGGCGAAGGCCGCTGCCCGGGTCCAGCAGCAGGTCGAGATCGCCGATCAGACCGAGCGCAACGCCGCGGCTGCCCGCGACTATGACGATGCGCTGAGCTTCGCCGCGGACAAGTGGGACCTCATCGCCCGCAACGTCCAGGACGGCGCGCGCGGCATGGCAGACGCCTTCGGTGAGGTCGGACGCGCGATCGGCGACATGACCTCGATCTACGCCGACTATCAGGCGCAGCAGGAGCGCGCGCAGCTGGCGCATGTCGCGAACCTCAAGGCTGCGACGACCGATGCCGCCAAGGAACACGAAAACGCGAAGTTCGCGCTCGCCTCGTCGACGAAGCAGATCGGCATGTACGGCGACATGGCATCGGCGGCGAAGGGCTTCTTCAAGGAGAAGTCGGTCGGCTACGAGGCGGCGATGGCGGCGGAGAAGGTGTTCCGCGCCTTCCAGTTCGCGATGTCGGTCCGCCAGATGGTCCAGGACGCCAACGAGACGATCTCGTCGGTGACGAACAGTGCGGCCCGCTCTGCCGGGAATGCGGCGGAGGGAGTGTCGGCCCAAGCGAAGCTGCCGTTCCCGTTCAACCTTGCTGCAATGGCCGCGACCGCGGCGGCGCTCGTCGCGGCGGGCATCGCCGTGATTGGCGGCGGCGGGACCGGCGCCGCGGCGGCGGTCAAGACCTCGGAGGACTATCAGAAGGCGCAAGGGACCGGTTCGGTGCTCGGCGACGCTAGCGCCAAGTCGTCGAGCATCGGCAACTCGCTCGACCTCATGATGAAGAACTCGAACAAGGACCTGGAGTATTCCAGCCAGATGGTTCGGGCGCTTCAAGCGATCCAATCCGGGATCGGCAACATCGCGTCGGCAGTCGGCCGCCAGATGGCGGTGGGCGGCGGGCTGGATGCCTCGAAGCTCGCGCTCGGCACGAACACCAGCGGCGGCATCCTTGGCCTCTTCGGAAAGTCGGTGACGACCGAGCTCAACGATTCGGGCCTGACCTTCGGCGCCACCACCGTCGGCGCCGCGATCGCGGACGGCATCACTGCGATCCTTTACCAGGAAGTGCTGAAGACCACGAAGAAGTCGGGCCTGTTCGGCATCGGCGGCAGCACGAAGACGACGACGCAGACGGTGAGCACCGCGGCGGATGCGGGGCTCACCGATGAGGTCTCGAAGCTTCTCGCCAGCATGCGCACCGCGATCGTCGGCGCCGCGGGCACGATCGGCGTCGACGGCGCCGCGGCGATGCTAGACGCCTTCCAGATCAACGTCGGTCGGATCAGCCTGAAGGGCCTTTCCGCCAGCGAGATCGAGGCCGAGCTCGCCGCGGTGTTCAGCCGGGTCGGCGACGACATGGCGGGCGCGATCGGTGGGGGCCTGTCGGCGTACCAGCATGCGGGCGAAGGCATGCTCGAGACGCTGATGCGGCTCGCGAAGGAGTACACGAGCGTCGACGTCAGCTTGCGCTCGATCGGGATGACGTTCGGCTCGGTCGGGCTTGCCTCGGTCGGCGCGCGCGACGCGCTCGTCGGCCTCTTCGGGGGCCTCGACGAGTTCACGTCCGCGACCGACTTCTTCCGCGAGAACTTCCTCAGCGAAGCCGAGCAGATGGCGCCGATCATCGCCTCGGTCACCGCGGAGATGGACCGGCTGGGCCTTTCGGGGGTCACGACCAAGGAGCAGTTCAAGCAGGTGGTGCTCGGGCTCGACCTGTCGAGCGATGCCGGGCAGCAGATGTACGCGGCGCTCATGGCGGTCGCGCCCGCCTTCGCGAAGACCGCGGACTATACCGCCTCGCTCACCGGCGCGCTCGGCGACGTCGCCAAGACCGCCGAGCAGCTCGCCGAGATCGCGAAGCAGCGCCGCAGCCTCGAGATCGCGCTCATGGAGGCGACCGGCGATGCCGCGGGCGCGCTGGCGGCACGGCGCGCCGACGAGCTCGCGGGCATGGACGAGAGCCTGCGCGCGCTCCAGGAGCAGGTCTATGCCGCGCAGGACGCGGCGCAGGCGGCGCGCGACCTCGCCGCGGCGGATGCCGAGGCGGCGCGCGCGGCGACGGCGCTCGCATCGCAGCGGCGCGGGCTGGAGATCGACCTCATGGAGGCGCTCGGCGACGCGGCGGGCGCCGCGGCGGCGAAGCGCCAGGTCGAGCTCGCCGCGCTCGATGCCTCGCTGCGCCCGCTGAAGGAACAGATCTACGCCGCGCAGGACGCGGCGGCCGCCAACGCCGCACTGGCAGCAGCGCAGGAGACCGCGGCGCAGGCAGCCGCGCAGCTCGCGACGCAGCGCCGGACGATGGAGATCGACTTACTCGAGGCGACCGGCGACACGATCGCGGCGACTGCGGCGAAGCGCGCCGACGAGCTGGCGGCGCTCGATGCCTCGCTCCGCCCCCTGCAGCAGCAGATCTACGCCGCCCAGGATGCAGCCGCGGCGAACGCCGCGCTGGCGTCCGCCCAGGCGAGCGCCGCGCAGGCAGCGACGCAGGCCGCGCAGGAACAGGCCGCAGCCGCGGCGCAGATCGCGCAGCAGCGCTCCGCGCTGGAGATCGCGCTGCTCCGGGCCCAGGGCAACGAGGCAGCCGCGGTATCGCAGGAGCGCGCGAACCAGCTCGTCGCGACCGACGAGACGCTCCGTGCGCTCCAGGAAAAGGTATGGGCGGCGCAGGACGCCCAGGCGGCGGCACAGGCCGCGGCGCAGGCGCAGGCGCAATACGCCGCGCAGCAGCAGCAGGCGGCGCAGCAGGCTCAGCAGGCGGCCGAGGCCATCGAGCAGACCCGGCGCACCCGCGCCGGGCTCGAGGCCGATCTGCTCGATGCGATGGGCGATGCGACCGGCGCGCTCGCGATCCGGCGCCGGGAGGAGCTGGCGGCGATGGACGAGAGTCTGCGCCCGCTGAAGGCGGCGATCTACGCGCAGCAGGACATGGCGGCGAAGATCAGCGCTGCGCGCTCGACGCTGACGGACAGCTACAAGCGCGAGAGCGAGGCCCTCCAGGGGACGATCGACAAGTTCGCGAGCTTCGGCGACAGCTTGCGCAAGTTCCGCGGCACGCTCGGCGCATCTAGCGACACGAGCGTCGACGCCTACCGCGCCGCGCAGGCGCTGTTCGTCGACACTAGCGCCGCGGCCGCCCGGGGCGACGAGACCGCGCTCGGCAACCTCCAGCAGGTCAGCCAGGACTTCCTGTCGGTATCGAAGGACAATGCCGCTTCGCTCGCCGACTATCAGCGCGACGTCGCGCGGGTCGCGGGTGCGGTCGACCGCGCGATCGGCGCGACCGACGAGGCGGGCGACTATGCGAAGCTGCAGCTGGATGCGCTGAAGTCTTCGGTCTCGGGCCTGATCGAGGTCAACCAGAGCGTCGTCAGTGTCCATGACGCGATCCAGACGCTGCAGGCGGCGATGACCGGCGATGCCGATCCGGCGAGCGCGGCCGAGCTCCCTGCGACCGCGTACACGCCCGCTTCGGCACAGTCGGCCGAGCTCGACACCGAGGAGCTCGAGCGGCGGATCGAGGAGCTCAGCAACCGGCTGACGGTCCAGAACACGTCGATCGCCGAGAGCTGCGGCAAGATGGCGCGGTTCATGGACCGGTGGGACGGCGCGGGGCTGCTCGTCCGAGGCGACAGCACGCAGCCCGTGCCGGTCAAGGTCCAGGGCTGATGCTCGTCATCCGTCCGGCGCCGATCACGCCTACGGCGCTGGTCGCCAGCACGGTCCCCGACACACCCGCGGCCTGGTCGGCGACGACGACCTATGCCGGGGGCGCGCTCGTCCAGGATCCTGCGACCCACCGCCAGTACCAGAGCGTCCAGCCGAACAACACCGGCCACCCTTTGACCGACCTCGCGTGGTGGCTCGATGCTGGCGTCACCAACCGCTGGGCGATGTTCGATCAGACCAACGGCAGCCAGTCGACGCAGGCCGATGCGCTCCAGGTCGACCTCCTGATCGGCGGGCGGGTCAACGCCGTCGCGATCCTCAACTGCCAGGCGGCGTACGCGCAGATCGTTGCGAAGGTCGGCGGGAACACGGTCTACGACAAGACCTTCTCGATGACCGCGACCGACGGCATCAACGACTGGTTCCAGTACTTCTTCCAGCCGATCACGCGGCGCCCGGACCTGATCGTCACCGACCTGCCGACCTATTCGAACGTCGCGATCACAGTGAAGCTGACCCGCCCGGGCGGCACCGTCGCGATCGGGACGCTCGTCGTCGGCCAGACGCAGGACCTCGGCATCACCGCAGCGGGAATGGGTGCCAGCATCATCGACTACAGCCGCAAGGACGTCGACGCCTTTGGCAACTACGTCATCATCCAGCGCGCCTTCTCCAAGAAGCTCGAGACCCGCGTCCTGGTCGACAACACGCAGGTCGACGCCGTGTTCGGGCTGCTCTCGACGCTGCGCGCGACCCCCGTCGTCTGGGTCGCGAGCGGTGATTACGCAACGGCCGGGGTCTTCGGCTTCTACCGCAACTTCTCCGTGACGTTCGACTATCCCGGGCAGTCGCTCTGCCTGCTCGAGATCGAGGGGCTGACATGACCGATGTTCCACAGGTGACCCCGCTTCCAGCGGCGCCGTCGCGCGGCCAGGACCCGGCGATCTTCATTCAGCGAGCCGACGCCTTCGTCGATGCGATGGTGAAGCTGGTGCCCGAGCTCAACGCCTTCGCACCGCAGCTGGTCGCCGCGATCAAGGAGCGCGTCGTCAACGAGGCGGCGGCAAGCTACCAGGGCGCGGCGGCGGCGGCCGCAGCGGCTGCGGCGTCTGCGGCGTCGATCGACCTGCATGCCGGTACCACCCAAGGGAAGGTGCCGCTGATCGGTCCCGGCAATACGCTCGATCCGGCTCTCATACCGGCATCGCTGGGGCATGCCTTGGCTCTGATTGCGGATAGTGGGGATCTTGGTGCGGGGGCTTTGCGGCTACGCGCAAACGGGCCAAATTCCACGTATCACCCTAACGCCGTTGATATACAAATCACGGATCGGGATATTACGCGTGAATTAGGCACGCTAACGTTTTCTGACAAAGTAATGACCTGGAGTGGCGCGTTCGATTTGCCGAACGCGATCAACGCAACCCGCGACCTGTTTCTGGCAAACCAATCAACGTATGTCCCAAATATTGCGGGCCTTTGGCTCGCAGCTGTTCCGGCGGGGCTTGCCGATCAGGCTACCATACCGGTCGATATGGGAGCACTGATCAACGCCTACGTGGTGTTGGGCGGCAACCGCACGCTGGCTTCGCCTACACGCGTCAAGCCCGGGCAATCTGGCTACATCGTTATCACCCAGGACGGTACGGGCGGACGCACGCTGTCGTTCGGCACCGGATGGAAGTTCGGCGGTCAGGTGCCCACGCTATCGACGACCCCCAACGCGCGTGACGTGCTCTACTATACCGTCCTGAACGACGGCAGCGTCGACGCCTACCTCTCGAAGGCGCGCTGATATGCTGCCCGGCATGCGTCCGATCGGCGGGGCGGTCGGCCAGTTGCTGATCTTCACGCAATTTTACCGGACGAGCGGCAACCTTATCGTGCCGAGCGGCTACAGCCTAGCTCGCGTCACCGCGATCGGCGGGGGTGGCCAAGGTACCGGGAACGAGGGCGGTGGCGGCGGCGGTGCTGCCTCGCAAAGCATCATCTCGGTGGTGCCGGGCGAAACCCTCACCGCCACATTCTCCTACAACTCCGGGGGAGCGACCGCGCTGGTCCGCGGCAACTCGACGTTGATCCGCGCTGCGAGCGGCGCGTTCGGATCGAGCGGCGGTGCTGGCGGCGCAGCGGCAGACGGTATCGGCACGACGCGGTACTCAGGCGGGAACGGCTATGGCGGCCATGGTGCGGGCGGCGGTGCGGGCGGGCTGACCGGCAACGGCGGCAACGGCGATTACAATACCGGCGGCGCGGCCGGGCCAGGCATGCCGACGTTCATTCAGACGAGCGACAGCGCGGTGGCCAGGAACGGGGCTGGCGGCGGCTATCTCGGTAACGGCGGCATCTACGGCGGCGGCGGCGGCAGTTACCCTGGGGATTACACCAGCGGCGGCGACGCGATCATTATCATCGAATGGGGCCGGGCCTCGTAGCCTTCCCCTCCTGCAACTGGAGCTGATCCGATGTTCGCTTATCGCGACGAAGAGAACCGGTGGACCGAGATCGTCGGCGACTTCGTCGTCGGCGATGTCCAGTATCCCGCCGCCTGGCCTGCGCTGGTCGACCAGGACGATCGCGAGGCGGCCGGGGTCGCCGAGATCGTCGAGGATCCCGAGCCGACCGGCGCCCGCGTCGTCGGGTCCGATATCGTCGATCACGACGGCGTTCCCGCCCGGGTCTGGCGCACCGAGCCGTTCGGACCCGACGAGCTGCGCGCCGCGGTCGACGTCCGTGCGGGGGCCGCGTTCCTGGAAGGCTTCGCACCGCCCCATCCCGCGTTCGCGGGCGAACGGCTGCAGGTCCGGAACAACGAGGACCGGACCAACTGGCTGACCAGCCAGGCCGCCTACAGCGCCGCGGTCGCGGGAGGCATGGGCGCGATTGAGGAAGCGAGCTTCCGGACCGCTGCCAACCGGACGATCACGGTATCGTTCGCGGACGGGCTGCAGGTCCTGCTCGCCATGGCGGCCTGGGGCCGTTCGATCCTCGGGCGCAGCTGGGCGCTGAAGGACGCGATTGCGGCGGGCGAGCCCTACGACATCGAGACCGGCTGGCCGGAATGAGCGCGTTCACCGACGCGCGCTTCGTCGCGCTCGGCGAACGGCGCGAGGGACGCGACCTCTATCGGGTTTTCGGTCTCGCCTACGATATCGGCCGCCTGGGATCGGGGCTGACGATCCGGGTACCGGATGGCTTCGTGACCGACGGCCCCTCGGTCCCACGCTGGCTCTGGCGAGTCATCCCGACGCAGCGGATGGTGAAGTCCGCCGCGCTCCACGACTTTATGCGCGAGCGGCTCGAGTTCACCAAGCTCACCGGCGACGCGATCTTCCTCGCCGCCATGCAGGCCGAGCGTACACCCGCCTGGCTGCGCTGGTCCGCCTTCCTCGCGGTACTCGCGAACCGCAGCCGCGCCCGCGCGACCGACTGACCTCTACCCCTCACCGGAGGAATCTATGAACAACACCAGCTTCACGGCTCAGGCGGTTGCGACGAGGAAGCGCGCGTGAGCGACACGATCACCCTCGGAAGCATCCTCGGCGCGTTGATGACCACGGTCACCGTGCTGGTCGGCTTATACATGAACGGTCGGAAGATCAGACGAGAGACCGAGGCCGACATGCATGCGCGCGACCAGCGCATCGAAACCAGCGCGCGTGACCGCACGGACGAGCTGAAGAGCGAGATCGGCAAGCACAACGACAGCGTCGAGAAGCGGCTCACCAGCTTAGAGACGCGCGTCGTCGACTTCATGCCCCGATCGGAGATCGAGGGTAAGTTCGAGCACGCCCGCTCGAACCAAGTGAGCGCCAGCAAGGCGGCAGCCGAGGCACTCGCCAACCATGCCCGCGACATTGGTGACCTGCGTGTCTGCGTTGGCAAGGTCGAGCAAAAACAGGACGGTATGTCTGCCGACATGGCCAAGTTGGAAAACCTCGTGCGCGAGCTGGGCAAGGAGCTGAACAGCAAGCTTGATCGCCAAGCCGAATGTCTCAACTCCATGAACCGGAAGGTCAGCTGATGAGCACCTGGACCGACCCGCGCGTCTATATCACCGCGGCCCTGATCGGGCTGTTCGGATACGCCTACATCCACAACCCGGCGGACGAGGCGATGAAGGGCGCGCTGATCGCGGCTTTCGCCGCGGCGTACGGCTACTGGATCGGCGCCAGCCGCGGCGGGTCCGTGGCGCAGGAACAGGCGGGCGCGGCGGTCGCACTCGCACATGATGCGATGCGGTCGAGTGGCGGCAGCGATGTCGACGCGATCCGTCCCGGAGACGAGGTGCGCGTCGACCGCGCATAATCTACGGGAAGATCGGCCCGCGCTTCAAAGCCGAAGACGCTTCGCCGCCCACTAACAAAGCGACGCAGGTAGCGACGAAGCGTCCGGCGCGTAGAGCTAGGTCGGATGATCCATGCGCGCCGTAACGTGAATTAGGAACCGCCACGCGAACCGGGGCGGACATACCTTTTGGGTTTGGGCCACCCGCCCCGATCCTAACGGGTCGCTCCCGCACCCCGCCGTAGCAGCCAATCCTTACCGACTGGAGAACGATCATGACCACGGCCCCCTTGCCGGGGAAAGCGACGCCGCGCGCGCTCGCCAAGCCCGGCAACTTCTTCGCCCGCATCCGGCCCCTGTTCGATGGCTCGCTCCGTCAGCAGCAAGTGACCGGCATCCAGAGCAAGCTCGCGGCCTTCGGCGCGATCGGCGCGCCTATCGCCTTCGTGGCCTATGGATTGGCGACGTCGTTCTGGGAAACGAACCGGACGATGAACCCGGTCGAGGAGATCGGCTGCGGCAGGGGACGTGCGTACGGGAAGCCCGGCTGCCATGCCGGACAGATCGCCTATGGGCGGGGCGACGTGCAGCTGACCTGGGACCGCAACTATGCGCGCGCGGATCGCGAGCTCGGCCTCGGCGGGGCGCTGATGGCGAACTATGCCCTCGCGTTGCGCCCGGACATCTCGGCGCAGATCATGGTCGAAGGCATGGTCGAGGGATGGTTCACGGGGAAGCGTCTCGCCGACTATCTCCCTGCCAGCGGCTTCGCGACGAATGCGCAGTTCCGCGAGGCACGGCGGATCATCAACGGCGTCGACCGCGCCGCGCAGATCGCCGCGATCGCCGCGGTGTTCCAGGATGCGCTTGCCGATGGCGGCTGGTCGGCGGTCCCGGCGGCGCGGACCATAGTCGCCTGATCGCTGCCCACGATCTCTCTACCCATCTCCGCAACCGGCCCATTCGCGGGCGGTAGGCGCGCGCTGCTGACCGGCGGCTGATCGCCTTAGGCAGTTCCGGTTCAGGTTGCTGGCGCTGCACCGATACGCTGCCCGTAGGCAACGATCGCCGCGGCGGTGAGGCGAGCGGCGATCTCCTCCGCAGCTTCCGGGGTTAGGGTGGCTACGATCGATCCCGGCCCGTCCATCAGGACCATGCCGTCCAGAGATGTCGTCTCAGCTGGTCGCTCGTCGGGTGTATCGGACATAGGCACCTCCGATCCGAGCAACGCCGCACCGTGCCGTCGGATGCCGCCCCTGATCTCGCTCACAACGAAAGGATGCCCGATGACCTGGAAGGTGGCGGGGGAATTGCTGCGCCGGTTCTGGTGGGCGGTACCGATGGTGGCGCTGGTCGTCGCGTTGGTCGCGACCCGCGCCACGCTCGCCGACCGGACGCAGACGCTGAAGAACGAGCGCGCCGCCTGGTCCGCGGAGATCGCGCGGGCCGAGCAGCTGCGGACGGCAGCCGAGGCGCGGTTCGCTACCAACCTCGCCTCCGCGCAAGGCCGCTACGCCGAGACGCTCGCCAACCGCGAGCCGCTGATTGTCCGATCCACAGAAACCGTGAGGGAATATGCGAAGACTGACGCTGGCCGCGTGCTGTGCCGCGGCGCTGACCGGGTGCACGCGATCGACGCGCTCGATGCCGGTCTTGCCGACGCTGCCCGCCCCGCCGGAAGCGGCGAAGGTGCCGTGCACGGCGACCCCTCAGCACCGGCAGCCGGACGGTAGCGCGACCGCGGCGGACAACGACGCCACGATCCGCGACGGCCGGTTCGACCTCGCGGCGTGCGACGCCCGGCGCCAGCTGCTGCTCGACGCCTGGCCGCGCTGACGCTCAGTCCCGCAACCTGCGCTGCAGCCTCTTCCATTCCGCTTCAGAGCGCGGGAACGGATCGGCGGGCGTCGGCGCTTCCGGCGTAGCGCGCAATCGACCGCGCCGCGCCCCGCACGCCCCGCAGCGCAGATGATGACCGAGCGCTTCGAGCTGTGTGTTCCAACACCGCAGCAGGGCGTACCGATGCACCCGGCGCGCATCGAGGATGTGTTCCCGGCCACAGGCGCAGGTGACCTTCAGGTTCGCCTGATGCTTGATCAGATCGGCAAGGCTATCGAGCCGCGTGTTCGCCGACACGTCAACCGCGCGCTGCTTCGATGAACAAGTGGGCGTGATCGCGGAAGGCCGCCTGCCAGTAACTCCCGCACTCCGCCCAGGGCACATCGTCCAGGGTGCCGTGACGACGCCCTTCCCACAGCCGTTCTGCCAGATGCTCCTGCAACGCCTCGGGATCGTTGGCGGTGCACAGGCGACAGCGCCCGCTTACGTGAGGCTCGGCTGCCACGGATCACGCGCCCCGAGCTCGCGCTCGTCGACATTGAGGTAGATGGCGAGGCGACGTCGGTCGTCCTCGTCCAGGCGCTTCGGGCTGCCACGCTCGACGTGTTGCTGTACGTAGGCGGCATTGCGCCCGAGGATAGCAGACAGGTGCGAGAGGCTATGGCCGCGGTCGGCGGCGAGCTGCTTCAGGCGCTGGCGGGGGTGAACGAACATGGCGGCTCCGGATCGAATCGGGCGCCTCTTGTTCTACTTTCGTTCTCGCTACGCAACCCGGTCCGTGACAGGAATTTCAGTTGACCGCCGCGGCCATGGGCATAGCCTCGCCAGCCTCATCCATCGATAGGAGAGGCATATGCGCACCCTCATTCTCGCTACCGCATCCCTCGCGCTGCTCGCCGGGTCCGCGCCCGCGCTGGCCGCGCCATGCAAGGATCCGAAGACCGGCAAGTTCATGAAGTGCTCGGAGAAGGCGACGCCGAAGCCGACGCGCTGCAAGGACGCGAAGGGCAAGTTCGCGAAGTGCGGGACGCCCGGCGCAAAGCCTATGTGATCAGCCTTTGCGGGTCGGGAACACCGGCCCGCGAACGCTCATGTTGTCGGCTGGGAACGGCTGCTGGAGCGCGACGGCGTCCTGGTAGCCGCCCTGCAACCAGCGATCCCAATCGTCCTCGGCGAGGATCGTGATCATCGCCTTCGGGTGGATCGGTGCGACTAGCTCGTTCGGGTCGCAGGTGACCATCGCGAACCCCTTCCCTTCCTTCGTCGGCTGCCAGAACCCGGCGACCGCGAAGATCGGCTGGTCGTCGACCGCGAACCACATCTCCCCCTTGAGAGGATCCTTGCCGTCGCCGAGGTCATGCTTCTCCGGCGTCCATTCGCAGAACTCGCTGAGCGGCACGAGGCACCGATGCGCGGGATCCTCGGCCAGCCGCTGCCACTGCTTGAGACCTAGGTTGCGGACGTTCGTCATCGGCCATGATGCACCCCCGCCGAGCACGTCCCATCCCATGACGTCGAGACCGCGCTTCCCGTCCTCCTCACGGATGACATAGGCTCGGCCCTTCGGACGTAGCTCGACCGGATTGAAGCGGTTGTCGCGCGGCTTCTCGCTCAGCCAGTCCCCGCCGAACCGCTCGAACAGCGTCTCCGGCTCGCCGCGGTTGCGCGCGCGGTTGCACATCAGAACCAGCTCGCGACGATATGGTAGATGGACAGGCCGGTCTCGACCGCGCCGATCAGCACCAGCGCGCTGACGAAGGCGAGCTCGACTGCCAGGCCGATCCGCACGCGGCCGGTCGCCGGGTCAGATATCGAGGCCACGAGCTTCGATCTGAGCCAGGATGGCGTTGGCATCCGCATCGCCGGGTGCTCCGCTGGTATGCTCGTAGGCTTCGAGCAGGTCCTCGTCGCTGGCGTCCGCGATCAGCTTCGCGATCTGATCTTCAAGCCCGCCGATCGCGAGAGCGCCGCCCATCAGCGGCGTCATGCCGAGCGGATTGATCAGGCCCCCGACCATCGGTTGCGCGGCCACGTCAGTCTCAGCAGCGCGGAGGGAGCGGATCGAATCTAGCAGGCTCATGAGGACAGCTTAGCCCGCCCGGCGCGCCCGTCCACCGCCGAGATTGGGTCCGCGTTTGGAGAGAAGCAGCTGATCTTTTCGGCCTGCCTCGCCGTTCCGACATATTCCTGCTCGCGCCCTGCCCTACAAAACGGTACAGACGCGGAAATTGTCGGAACAAGCATTGGAAACAAACAGGGAACGGCTGACTCTTAATCAGCGGGTCCTTGGTTCGAGCCCAAGTGCGTCCACCATTCTCTTCGTTCTATCGGCGCCTACAGTAGTCGCGTGCGGATTTCGGCATGGGCAGCGACCGATCGAGCCGCTAACGGCGTTCGCATGCGTAGCCTCGTCGCAACCGCCCTGCTGCTTCCGCTCGCCGCGATGAATGGCCCCGTCGCTCAACCGCCGAAGCTGATGACGTGGCCGGACCTTACCGAGCGGGTGCATCCCAAAGCCGATGCGACGATCGCCTATGGACCCGATCCGTTGCAGGTCGGCGATCTGTGGCTGCCTTCGGGCAAGGGGCGGCATCCGCTCGTCGTCATGGTCCATGGGGGGTGCTGGACGACCAGCATCGCCGACCGCCGCCTCATGGACTGGATCGCGGCGGACTTGAGACAGGACGGCATCGCGGTCTGGAATATCGACTATCGCGGCGTCGACCGCAGCGGCGGTGGCTATCCCGGGACGTTCGCGGATGTCGCGAAGGCTGCCGACCAACTCCCTGGCATTGCCCGAAAATATGGGCTCGATACGCGTCGGGTCGTGGCCGTAGGGCATAGCGCCGGGGGCCATCTGGCGCTGTGGCTCGCGGGACGCCACCGGCTACCGCGGACCAGCCCGCTCTTTACCCCCCGTCCCCAGCGGATCGACGGCGTCGTCAGCCTGGGCGGACTGCCCGATCTCGAAGCGACCGCGGCGAGCCCCGACAACGGCTGCGGCACCGATGTCGTAAGCCGGTTGGTCGGGAAAGGCCGAAGCGATCCCTATGCCGATACCTCCGTCCCGCGGCT
>JAOQMM010130568.1:0-15403 GCA_027563515.1 Erythroxylum platyclados | reverse complement strand
TGGATCTCATTTATTTAACGGAAAATTGCTTAAGGATCAAAGCAGGAAAATAGTAACGGAGTGACAGGTTTTGGAGGGACCGTCGCTAAGCTCGTCCAGTTAAATCTACTGTTTGAAAAGACAGTGATTTTGAGCATTTAATCGCTGTACCCCGTACCCTCGACTGTATTCAATGAATACGTTGAAACTTATGACATTGAAGTACAAAAGTTTGGTAAGATTGGCCATCTAAGTATCCCTCTGCTACCTAAAGCCTGTTTTGTTCTACTGGTTCGTTACAGATCATGGAAAACAATTGTATCTATGAACTATTGAACCGAAGACATTTTCCAAGTTACTTTTTAATATTAATTCTTGATTTAATCGAATTTGTAAGTATTGTCTGAACTCAAGTTTTCAAATATAGTATAAGGTCTTCTGGTCTGATCATTATCCGTTAGGCAAGCATTTAGGACAATGATATACTGATATCTTCTTGTTTTATTATGGTAAACGGCAATGACCGTCGTCTTATGACATTTTCAGTTTTCTTCTAGATGGTCTTTTCCATTAACAGACAATACTATTAGTTTCAAGCTTCAACCAAACTAATATTAAATTCGAAATCTTAGGACTCAGTGACTCATTAACTAACCGATACAAAGCTAATTTTATACTTTAATATAAATTCTCTTTGTTCAAGTTCATACAAGAAAAACGTTTAATTAAAAATTAAGGAACACAAATTTGCCACCATGGCATGACTTGTTGCTTTGTAGATGAACTGTACGAAAGAGTAAATAAAAATATCGGACATTAGTAGGGATAACAGTCTTGACCCGGTCTGCCATTAATACATACGCTGAATTAAAAAAAAAGAGAGAGAATAATATCAATGCTGCCTGTTTTTCAAAGGACATTAATGATCTCATCTTTCATCTCCAAGTACTTGTTCTATGATATTATTACTCTCTAGAAGGTGTATTACTTCTATTCCCATCAACATATCCGTAGTAGTGGGATACCACCAATAATGAATACATCACCCTTTATATCAAAGTTTGGAAAATGTTCATAATATATTGACAATAAAATATGAGATTGGTCATTTTTTTCTTCAACTTATCGTTTGACAATGATAAATATCTATTTTAAAAAATCTTGACCTTAACGGGGCACGATAGAAAAGATTAGATATGTAGCGGTCAAGATACTTAACTTCTAAGGACGACTTAGCTTTATAAAATAATGTTTGGTGAAAGTAATTTTTATAATTATTTCATTTTATTGTACTGTCAAAAAAAAAAGATTAAAAATTTAATCGGTTCAAACGTTTTAATCGTAAAAATTTTAAACCATTCAAATTTGTTATTCGAGTTTTAATTTTTTGATTCGATTTTTTAATAACTTTTGTTATTAAAAATCAATCAATTTGTTAATTAGTTTATTAATTTTAGCAAATTAATAAGCTCTTATAAATTAAATTAAATCAATTAATTTTTATTTAACAATCTCTTTTTTAATGAAAATTTTAATATTTTTATAGGTCAGAATAATCTATTTCAATTATATTTTAAATTATTTAATTCTATTTAATTTTTTGCCAATTTTATGATGATTTAATATCGGTTGAATCTTTTAAAACTTAAATCTTTTGTATTATCGGTTTAAGTTCTGTTCCAATTTTTAAAATATTAATAAAAAAAGTAGTAAAAGTATACTTAAATCAGAAAATATAGTATGAAAACAAAAAAAACCTCGAGGCTCCAAATGCATTACAGATCATATAGGTTTGAAAAATATGTTGCTCGTGGCAGAATTCGGCTTTTTATATGGAAATACACTTGCCAAAAACTCAAAATTAGCAGCGCAAAACGAACTTGTCTAAAAGGCTATATTGACTGACTAGGTTGAGTAACAGGCAATATCATTTTTTAACTCATAAAAGTGGGTCAAGTGCTAAGAATTTTAGTTCTAGTTTATTAGTGACTTTTAATAGGATAGAAACTTAGGTTCAAGCAAATCTTATACACATGAAATATATAATACACAGTAGTTTTCATATATATGCAATTAATAACTAACAGATTCAACTGATTTGGTCGATTCAACCGTAAAAATCTTAAATTATTCAATTTTTCGATTTCATTTTTAACTTTCGGTTTGATTTACTTTAATAACTCTTCTTGTTAAAATTTATTAATTAATTAATCGGTTTTTATTAATTAATAAGTTTTTATTGATCAAAATAAATCAATTAATTTTTATTTAACAATTTCTTTTTTAATTAAACTTCAAATTCTTCGGTGGGTAAGAATAATCTTTTTCAATTATACTTTAAATTCTTTAATTTTATTCAATATTTATCCGATTTTATGACGATCTAATACCGATTGAACTTTTTAAACTTCAAACTTCATACCTTATTAGTTTAACTTCCGGCCATATTTTTAAAACGCTGGATGGAGTGAAAAACTTGTGTAAGATTATATAAATGTTTTCATTGGATATAATGTGAATAATCCCTTTTTTTTTATCTTTTTTCTCAAAACAAAAAAGAATGCAATATTTGGAAACCACTTGTACAATTAATAAGGTCTATGACTCTACCTTGTAATTAATGTGAATTTCAAATTAATAAGAGTATTTCTGTCTGACCGCACATTAAAAAAAACCCATGTACATAAAAAGTCCAATAATTCTAGAAGCCGTGTACAATATGAAAGCAACATTAGATCATATATATAATTGTAAAGGATAATGTGTAAAATTAGCTATCTAACATACACTATAATATTTAATCATGCCAAGCACGAGGGAGTATGTACATACATTAGAAATTAAGTTAACTAACTTGGCTTAGAAAAGTGGTTAGTGAGTAGTAAATACACCGTAAAAGCTAAGTCAAGTAAATCGAAATCAACCCATAATAATGAGAAATAACAATAATTTGAAATCTTGCTGTTAAGGGAGGATATGGAGAGCTTGTTAAGAGTCTCTAATGTTAGAATCTTGGGTTGGTTTGAGCTCTTAGAACGCAAGCATGCATTTCGTCATAGTTGATTATCAACTCTTATAAAATTACTATCAAATAAAAATAAGAATAATAAGATTAAAATTAGGTTGTTGTAAGCAATGATATAACGAAAACTACTCAGTCAAGTAATCGATTCAAGACGTGAAATAAATGAGTATCAACATTAACATCTAGAAGAGCTGCTCCCGGCCTCCACTCTAGTAGGCGATTTATTTGGAAATTCTCACGTTTAGTTCTTGACTTTCTGTCTTTGTCCAAAGTACACCTTAATTAGGTATTTTACCTGGAAAAATCTGTCCACTGTCACTTTAACAAATGCCAAGTTTTGTCGCATACAATCTTAGTGCAAGAGAAGACAAAGTTAGCTTTTTACACAGGTTTCTTTGTTGAATTGCTTACTTCATAGTTTAAATCCATGAATTATTCCTTAAATGATCGCAAGAGTAATTTAGTAGCTAACGTTTATATCAAAATTTAAATTAGACTATAATATTTCGGTCCATTTAAAATGAATCGTAATGTTTGTAAAATGTTCAATATGAATTTTAATATTTAGAAAACGTTCAAAACATCTCTTAATTAGACGGAATTATTTATAAAATTTAATCTTTGGTTTATTTTGAATATACTGAAATATTAGGATCTAACTCAAATTGTAGTATAAGCGTTGGAAGTTAAATTACTATTTTTCTTAAATATTTTCTAAAACTTAATATTTAAAAGAAAAAAGGAATTAAATATCCTGTAAATTGATAAAATTAAACGAACTATAAGAAGCCAACCAATTAGATATGAGTTGGGTAGGTAGGGTTCACAAGACTATGAACCCACGCCACGTCCCTGCTCAGCTCAGGTAATGTGTGGTCCGCAAGAAATGAGTTATCTTGAGTACGTTGACCGAACCCCCATCATTGAGTCAAACAAGACGTGGGTATGAAGCCACGAATGCATAATAGATGATAACAAGCGTGACAAATAACAATCTTCTAACCCTAATTACTCTTACATGTTTCAATACGTCACTTATCAAATTTGAATTGATTTAAAATAATAAGTATATTATTACTCCTTTTAAGTTTTACTTAGCAACCCAAAAAGACCACAGATAGGTGTCTCTACCTCACCGTATCAACGTCATGACTAGTTAAGTACTTGCCTACTACGAAACTCACCCAACTCCTAAATCCCCCGTGCGTAATCAAATATGGCAGACGAGAATTATACTCCGAAACTTGCGTGAAAAGGGAAAACGACAGCGAGACAAGAGCAATAAAGTGGTAAAACGGCGGCTATTACTTTAATTAATAATAGTCTCTGGTCAACAATATGCCACACCTCTATTAGAAATAAACCGCTGCTTCTTTGGTTCTTCCTTATAGCCGTCCTCGTTGTAAATTCTCTCTTATGTTTATATATAGACATCTTGAGGCATTTGTCCAACAACCCCGCACTCTCCGTTTCTCTCATTAGTTTGTTGTTACATTACATCCTGGTGAACATCGAACAAAACATAAGCATAGGTTTGTGCGTTGGAGATATGGAAGTCGTGATTCCTTCGAAGAGCTTAGAGTTCGATTTCAACGACGCTCGTACTTTCCAGTTCTTTAGCTCTCCCTCTACGCCTAAAGGGTTTGGCGATTTGTCTTTAAGTGCTCCAGCCAGCCCTTCTCGCGTCGCCGAGTTTTACCGATATTTCGACAACTTGTCGCCGATCAGTGGAACAAGGCCGGCTTCACCAAATGGTGGAGGTGATGATGATTTCGCTTTTGATTTCAGTGCTGATCTAGAGAAGGCTTCGCTGCCTGCCGACGAGCTCTTCGACCGCGGCAAGATCAGACCCTTAGTGCCTCCACCTTCTGGACTGCAAGTTGAAGATCAGAGAAGTCCGCTTTTGTCTCCGAGGTCACCGAGATCGCCGTTAGCGAGAGGAAAGAAGATTATAAGTGGCGTTTTCTCGAAGAAGAAGGATTCGAGTGCAAACCCATCAGGGAGAACAGAGAATGTTGCTAGAGGGAGAGATTTAACGGTAAGTTCAAGCCGTAGAGCGACGAGATCTCTTTCTCCTCACAGGGTCGCTCAATACCCGTGGGAAGAAGAAGACAAAAGCAATCACCACAATAACAACAACAACAACAACAAACATTCAACGTCCCCCAGTTCTAACACTTCATTATCGTCTACATCGTCTTCTTCGAAGAGTTCTTCTAGGAAATGGAGTTTGCGAGACTTCTTGTTGTTCAGAAGTGCATCAGAGGGCCGAGCGTCGGATAAAGACCCACTGCGGAAATACTCGGGTAAGAAAAACGACGACGTCAAGAACACCAACACGACCGACCACTCAAAGAGAAGGGGCAGAGTGTCGGCACACGAGTTGCATTACACCACGAACAAAGCAGCTTCGCAAGACTTGAAGAAGAAAACTTTCTTGCCGTACAAACAGGGCATTTTAGGCAGATTAGCATTCAGCCCGATAGTCCATGCGCACTCTAATGGCTTTGGATCCACCACACGCTAAATCTGATCGATCCTCCACCCCTCCGACTCGTCGTCTACACCTACCGGTTTTGGTTTGTTGCCAATCTGCACCAGTAGTCGACAATCTACACACAAGATTGGATGTACACTACTACGCCTCCACCACATGATTGAGGCTTCTCTAAAGCTACAAGCATTCTTTGTTTTCTTTTAATTATTACTATCAATTGTAAAAGTTCGCAGTAAATATTGTAACAATACAATACCCAATTAAGTGTCAAGATCACAAATATTCAGTAATTGTTATTAAAATTAAACTTCATTTACAATTTTGTTAAGATATCAGTACTTATAAAGCATAAGAATGGATAGGTTAAACCGTTAAAGGGTTAGTCCAACAACCTGGTAATAGTCAAGAAACATAAAACAAGACTCAGGAGGAATCGAAAAATGTCAAAAATGTTACAACGGAGCATTTTGTCATTGTCGAGGCATTATCTTATTGACTTCTATTATGGAGTTTCATGTAAAATTAACCTGAAATATCAAACTCTCAATGAGACCTGGGCCGGAGAGACTTTGTCAACTTCTAGAAGTAGAATAGGTCAGATAATGAGTTGCTATGATGTGGGGCATCGAAATTATGTATGAGAATATTAAAGATATATTGTTCGATATTGACGCTTCCTCCCCATCCAATCGGTTGCATCGCCTTATGGATTCAAATGGAACTCAGTTGAATTGAAAGTAAACTTTGAATTAGTTGTGATATCCATTCCATGTCCCCACTGTATAAATTCGACGAACACCTTTTAGATTAATATGGGAAATTCAAACGCTCATAATGCCTTCAGGTTGTAGCCATTTCATGGGCATCCACCCAAGTCCAACGTTTGGTTTGTGTTTTAGTTTACTCTCCCAAAAAGTAGTAGTGCTTATATTAAAAAGAAAATGTCAGTACGTTGCTCGTGAACATGAATCTTAAGTATATTAATATATTTTTCGCTTTCATCACTGCACCGACCAATTAGTGCAAGGCAATAAAATACCTAAATGCTGACAAGCTGGTCCATGTAAAACAGAATTCAGTTAGCTGGAGCAGGGTCTGAAGATAAAACTTGATAAAATACGTCATGATTTGTTCTTGAGAAAACAGAACGCCATTGTTTAACTCAGATTCCCAGTTGTGTTACTAGTACATGTTTTCGGAATTTATATCGATAAGATAAGAAGTTTAAAGTTTAAATGGTTCAATTGGTATTAGATTGTAATAAAACCAACTAAAGATTAAATAAAATTAAAGAATTTAAAATATGATTGAAATATATTATTTTTATCAATCGAAAATTTTCAAACTTAATTAAAAAAGAGATTATTAAATAAAAATTAATTTATTTTAGTTTATAATAACTTATTAATCTATAAAAATTAATCGATTAATTAATAAACTGATCAGTTTTTAACAAAAAAAAAAGTTATTAACATAAATTAAAATGAAAATTTAATTTTTAAGGAAACTATATAAGCTACGTTAAGAACAATACAGCCAATGCCTTTGCCAATCATAACTAAATGAGAATAGATAGGATCATATAATGAGTGGATTGTGGATTCTAAAGTCTCATGGACTTGAAACCGCTAGTTTCATCCGAGGCCCAACTTGTATCTGTCCAGCACTCAATGCGCAACATTTTAAAGCAGTCGGTCCAATACAACGACGTTTCATCATAATTATTTGGATAAAAGAGAAAGACCTAGTTTAATAAATTCGGGAGAACTATACAATCATTAAAATTCTTATTTTTTTTAAATTTTTATTAAAAATTCTAATTTTAGACTTTAATTAAAAAAATAATATAAACATTAAATATAAAATAATTAAATATTATTTATATTATAATTTAACTTAGTTTTAAAATTTGAATCAAACTAATTAACTCTTATTTAAATTAATATTTTTTTATTATTTTAATTCAAATTTATTTATTTTTGTTCAAGAGTTACATTTAGTTATCATATTAGTAATAATTAGCTTATGTATAATATTTATATTGTGTGTATTTTATTGTTAAAGAGAAATTATTTTTAAAAACTTAAAATTATAAATAATTTCTATAATTTTAAATAACATAAAATTTTTATAGAAAATTTAAATTATAAGAAATGTTTATGTGTTTTTTCCTAATTATTTGCACGATATTTAGGCGGGAAGGCTCAGAAAAATTCATCCCTTTGACTATTGATACGAAACCGCTCAGCCGAATGCCTCTTCTGAATTGAAAGCTTCTCGTAGAAGATAACAGTAAATGGACACAGGCCCACCACCAACGACGGTGTCTGTGGCGAGACACACCTGTATAAAACTTGAAACCGACGGCGCCGAGCCCATATTCGTAAAAGGCACCTGGTTCGATTCCCACTTCCACCTCTCCATCTCCGACGGTCTCCATTCCTGGGTCTGCAACGGTACTCACATCAACACAAACCCTTTTGTCTCTCTCAGTCTAAAAAATATTCTAACTTTTTTTTGTATTTGGGCGTTGAATTTTGGCACAGCCAGCGAGGAGGAAGTAAGAGAGAGAGCTGATCAATGGGACCAACCTGTCACTGACTACATTCAGTTGGCTGAGAAACACTTGGGTTTCCAGCAACCCGGTTCTGTTTACCGGTTCTCCGATGCCGGCGGGGGCCATAAACGGGTTAGTTTTGGGTTCTTATTGGAAGCGCTTGGTATCTTCGGGAATTTGCTGCTTAATACAAGTTGGGGTCTTAGACCTTCTCAAGTCCTGAATATGTGTTCATTTCCTACTAAAGCGACAGCTGATATTTTTCTAGTTCCAAATACCTTCTGCTTTAGATACAAGGGTTAATCAATTGTGTATGTGAGACGTTAAGGTTGTGGGTTATAGTTTTTAGATGTGATCTTTTTATTTTACTCGGTGGTGTTATGTTCCTTGCAGCTCTCGTGGACATTTGAGAAGGAAGGGACTAAGCTGGAGTGGAGATGGAAATGTCAGCCTTCTCCTGATAGTAGAAAGACTACAGCAGAAATCATGGACTTCCTTATGGATGCTAATATAAGGCTAAGTGTAAGTTTCTCATGTTGACTTCCATATTTTCTCGCCAGATGGGAAGTAATTTAAATTAGTCTATGCTCCAGAATGAACATTTGTTTGGGAGAAGTAAGAATTGATATTGTTACTGTTACTGTTCTGTTCCATGTAATAGCAGCTAAATATTCAAACCTTCCTGGTGCTGTGCTGTAGCCGTGTATAGCTTCTAAACTAGTTAATGAGTAAAGATTTGTGACATGAAGCAATGAGCCATTTAATTGAAGATCCTGTTCAACCCACTTATAATATATCAGATCCCAATTGACAAGGAATTGGTTGAAGCTTCTGGCAATCTGATGTGTGATTTCTAGTAGATTTCTATCCTGCACCCTCAACACATCCTCAATTCATCTTTTCCACTTCAATAGACATTAAGCACTTCCTGCTGAGCTTAGGTATAATGGTATTTGAGTCCCTATATCTGTGGAAAGTAATATAACGTAAGTTTCATTTTGTTTTATCGGAATATACTGGTATAAATTCACTGCATTTACTAATTTTACTTATGCATGTTAAAGGAAGAAGTCGTTACACAGACCCAGTCATTTAGTCGGCTAAAGGATGAAGCTGAGAAGTGTTTGGCACAAAGTGAGAGATTCACTAATGAGAAGATGGAATTTGAATCTGCAATATATGCAAAGGTAGCTATGTCTTTAAATATCCAATGCTATTGTCAGTTTGTTAGTTCTGTTTCAGAGGGAGTTTGGAACAGAAATCTGATAAAACTGCTTTCTAATATGATCATAGCTGAAAATTAAACTTAATAGTCACTAGGAGTTTTATGCTTTTTTTTGTTCAATTTTTGATTGCTGCTAAAGATTGGTGATGTGTTTGAATCTCAGCAGAATTGCAAACATCCCAATTTTGCATGATCAAGTTTATGAAATCCTACCGTGATAACTTCATGTAGTCAAAACATTTAGGAAAAGAGAACTTGCATTTGAAGGTGATTTTTGCATGACGATGTGCCACTACAAAATCGGTCTGGAACTTTTATTAGGCTCAGTAAATAAAAAACTGGCCTCTTAACGTTGGTTTATGCTGTTATATGTGTAGTGGTCCAAGAGAGTGAATCAAATAATGAAGTGTTTTTCCATAATACCATTTTCTCAACGAGAATAGCAATGTGCAGGAAAATTAAATTCTAGGGACACTATAGCACAGAGTAGAACTTTGTTCTGATGAATCTGGTTTAATCACTATGTCAGATTCTCTTAATACTTAAATGCAGTTTTAACTGAAACCTATTTTTTTCGTTCATAATTTTTATTTCGCCATGTGGATTTCAGCCAGACACTTCTGCTTATAGAACGTATTGTTGGGGTTCATCTCTGTTTGTATGCTGCGACTTACTTGGCCTTTCTTTTCTTCTAGTTTGTTGCAGTTTTAAATTCCAAGAAACGGAAAATTAGAGAGCTACGAGATCAGCTCTCCAAAAAGGACTCTGGTGCTAAATTGTTAAAAGAAGAAGAGGAAGATTCAACAGATAAGACAGAGACATACGATGAAGATAATGATGATGTAAAAAGTGAGGAAGAGAGTTCAGATGAAAATGCAGGCACTTCAAAAGCTACCCCAAAAAGTAGAGGCCGTCGTAGAAAAAGGGTTTGAGTTGAGGTAGTATAAAATGTACATTTCTGACACAACTTTACTTCTTATCCGTTCCATTTTTTTTGAGTTTGCTGAAGTTGTTATTGCCCTTGCCTCTCTGTCCTGTCTTTTTAGTGGCTCTTTCTTTTGCTATTAACAACTCCTATGTAAGATTGGTAATGGGCTGAGTCGGTCTCTAGGTCTCCTAAATACCAAGATGAAGCCTTAAAATTTTTTTAATTCAAGCTTAAGCCCATTCGATCCCTAATATCCGAGTCAGGCCAAACCTAGCTTGGCTGTAACCGGTTTGGGCAAGAAAAAGTTTGCTGTGATTGAGTTTAAAAGAATTTGTTAAGTTTGAATTTAGGTTCGGAATACTTAAATTTGATTTTAAATATGATTAAATTAGATTTTACCTATAAACTTCACATTGAATTTGTGCCAATTTGTCATTTCTACTTTACATTGAGATATTACTATTATAGAGCATATCAATGATATGCTTTCCTATGCATAGTATAGCTTAAATTTGATTTTAAATGTGATTAAATTATATTTGACCCATTAACTTGAGTTTGTGTTAATTTGACATCTCTGTTTTACATTTAGATATTACCATGTTAGGGCATATCAACGATATGCTTTCCGATGCATAGAATAGCTTATCATTGCTCGGGAGTTTGACCCAGACCCACTGTTTTTCAATAGCCCAAAACCCTAGAACCAAGTCGATGTCACTACACGAAGATATACTTGGAAGTACTTGAGTTCAGGACAATTTAATTTTATTTTAGCACGGCCCAACTTAGCCATGTCAATTAGGTAGCTACAAGGAGGACAATTTTGCGTTTTGGAGAAGGAAATACATAGAACAACTATTGTTCTCAGCATTTAGACCAACTTGAAGTATGGGGATCACGGTTTTACGTTTTTTAAGGATGTTTTATACAAGACAGACACAATTGGGACATTGCTCATGACGTGTTCTCATTATTATGCGCCATGAACTCGAGCCAATCTTTGCACCAACCTCGTGTTATGCATATCTGTCCCTATGCATGATTTTGCTTTGTATGTAAAAATTGGCCACACATATCTTACAAGGTATGGTCTTACTTCTTGGTTGAGTTTCTATGGCAGTGGAAGTGACCCATTAAGCCATTTAGATAATTACTTCAAGACGTTATCCAAAAAGCTGTTCCTAGTTATTGGATGTAAATGCCAAGTTGAGGTTCTTTGCATATGGATATGTTACCTAAAGGAATAAATATTGTCTGCACATCTTGCAAATAACGTGTATCAAAAATAAGAAAGTGACCAAAAAAAAGGATGGTCTAATCAGAGTACGGTAATTGGTTCAAATTAGGTTTCAATTACTAGGTAGAACAGAAACATAGTTTTGCTAAATCCTCTGGAGTTAGACAACATTTCAAGAAACACCCAAATTTTAGACAGCACATGTTCTCAACTCTAGCCAATAATTCTTTTAAAAACAGTCGGCTAATTGCCTAACCCACCTTGCATTGTCCCCTGTCTAACATTCTGCAGAGATGTTATTGTCAATAAGTGGCTTTAACTTGTGATTTCTTCTTCCCCTTTCTCTGTTTTATTTTTAGCATTTGTGAGGGGGGACCTAAGTTGATTGCCTTCCACAAGTTAGCCTGATGATGTTTATTGCTTCTTATCATCACCACCATCCCTCATTTTTTCCACCTTCATCTTTGATTCAATTGTAGTGAAAGACCCCTTGGTTGATGATATTTCAAGTGATTAGAATATGTAAAACTCTATGATAATGCGAGTTTTTTTTTAAAAAAAAAAACTCATTTGTGCTTGAATCATGTAACCCAATTCTGAATTATTGACTCATTGAAATGATTTATTCGAACTAATTTATCAAAAAGTTGCACAAACAAGAAGTTATGAATGCTACTTGTGTTAAACATACATGCTAAATGGGAAACAGTTTTGTTCTGTCTTCTTATGCTTGGACGGCAACTTCTACTTAGGCCATTCTAGACTTCTGATTAACACTTAAACAGTATTATTATCATTGTGACAAGCTAGCATTTGTGTCCTTGGGTCATCAATCATGATCTTAATAATCAATATGATTACATGAAGGCCTCTCGCTTTCTTAAATTAAGCATATAATTGTAGGCAAAACCCAAAAGCTGTTAAGAACTTATCAAAGACAGGTGAGAGTGAGAATCAAATCAAGCAATCCCATCGAGGCCACAATAATTAGACGGCAAACGACAAAAGGAAGCAAAGATTGGAGAATCATTTTGGATAGCTTTTTTTTGCTTAAACCCCTCCCATAACATGCACTTACCAAAGAGTGTTCAAGTCTTCTACTCTTAAAAGTCTAAAACTAGATAAAAAGGTCTTGAAAAGGTGATGAGAAAAGATCAAATCCATCCCTTCAAATTGTATTGTAGGGTTTGATATTGGGAACCTGATCAGTGATTTATCATCCAAAAGAAGTCCCTCTTTCAAGTTAAACCTGCTTTGTGACTTTATGTTGCATCAAAGTGAATATGACTTGACAATTTTTAAGTCACGAAACCCTGCTTCTCGGTAGCCCTATCTTGATAAGCATGTATCTGTAGCTATAACCGCTTTTTTCTTTTTTGCCAGTCATTGCATGTGCTTCTTTCAAGTGTTTGATGATGCTTTTTACACTGAAACTACTATTTATCCTGATGTTGTTAGAGCCTCCAAGTGCAAACTACAGATATAACTTCTGTGATTTAAGCCCTTACCCTTTGCAGTACAATCCTGATCAGGGTCAAAGTATCTATGTACAGACAAGTCAGAGACCGGAATGATTTTTGGTTGTTACATATGTGGTAGGAAGGACGACAACAATTAAATGACATGTTTACAAATTAATTAAGGGGTTAGCTTAATATCAGATATTTTTTTTAATATGTCAACAAATGATAGATTCCAATCAAAATGAACTTAATTTTGTATTGTTGAAAAGGTCCACTAATGTACCCTTGTGATGGCGATGGAGCTTCTACTTTTATTTAGTCGTGTCGAAGGACCCCATCAGGACACTTGACTTATTTTGATTTAGAAAAAAGTGGATCAAGAATTCTGATGCTGATGATTTCCAGACTTTCAAGAGGATGTAGGTGAAGAACCAATGTTGACTCCAGAAACTAAACAACAATTAATCTGAACAAATTTCTCGTCTTTGTTACCTGAACTGAAATAGCTTTACGGAATGAGAACAGATAAAGGTCTATATCAGGAATAGATGGTGAAATGAGAACCAGAAAAAGGGTTGGTCATTTCTTGCAAGCCAAAAAAGCAGGGATTTTCCATGGAAAGCTTGTAGTGTGTGTGTGGGAAGATGGGAAGATGAGTTGCATCTGAATAATTAGTGGGTGGGATTGGCAAAAGCGTAAAGCAAGTGATGTTGATGCGCTATGTTCTGATCAGAGAGTCACATGCCTTAGCCAACATTGTCACCCTCTTACTTACTTATTTTTATGGTCTGAGTTTTTTTTTTCCCTTCCCTCACTTTCCCCACATTATGTGGTCCGACCTCTCTTATCTTATCGCATTCAACCTCTCTTTTTCGTCACTAAACTTGGTCACATCAAAGCGTTAGTTCCCAACTTTTCTTTTCCTCGACCAAATGGAGGGGTCTCTCTTCAATTTCCCACCTTCAAAAGATTCCAAGGGACAAGCCAACCATGTTCCTAACTCCTTCCTCTATATGTATTCTGTTCTTATAACTTCAATACATCCTTAAACCCTTCTGTTCTTGATCAAATTCCATACACTTACAGGAACTGTCAAAATGCCACCCGTCCACTCTAGCCCTTATTTCAAAGTGGATAATCAAGCCATATTCACTTTGCTCCAGCAAACGGCCGGCCAGAGGAGACCAAAATCAAGCACAGGAGGGCTTCTCAAGATTTTCAAGCTCTTCCCCATGTTAACGTCCGGTTGCAAGATGGTTGCATTACTTGGCAGACCTAAGAAGCCATTACTTAAAGACAAAGCTACGACGGGCACCATCTTTGGTTACCGAAAAGGTCGAGTCAGTTTGGCTATACAAGAGGATCCTCATTGCGTGCCATTGTTTGTTATAGAGCTACCGATGCACACAAGCATATTTCACAAGGAAATGGCGTCGGATATAGTGAGAATTGCACTAGAGAGCGAGACAAAAACTCATAAGAAGAAGCTGTTGGAGGAGTTTGTTTGGGCCGTGTATTGCAATGGAAGAAAAGTAGGGTACTGTATCAGGAGGAAGCAAATGTCCGACGACGAGCTTCACGTCATGCAACTTCTGAGAGGTGTTTCAATGGGTGCAGGCGTGCTCCCCGGTCCTAATGAGAAGGAAACAGCAGACGGAGAGTTGACGTACATTAGAGCAAGATTTGAAAGAGTTGTTGGATCCAAAGACTCTGAAGCTCTGCACATGATTAACCCCGACGGTGCAGCTGGTCCAGAATTGAGTATCTTCTTTGTAAGGGCTCATTAGAAACATAGCTTGTGTACCAACCATTCTAGGTTTTCCAAACTACAACAAAGTTTATTCTCTTAGTCCCTTTTGCTTGTTCAAATCAGATTGTTTTTAGTTATCAACAAAGTTTTTAACATCAGTGATGCTTTCATCACTTTTTTGTGTGTGCGTATATTGCTATGAATATTGTGTTCATGTCAACAAGTTTTGCCTAACTTTTTAAGTAGACAACAAAACAGACAAGTTCAGGCAAAAGCCGAATTGACAGAGAAGCTTCTTTGGCAGAACACTGGCAAGAATGTTAGAACTCGGATACCTGTTGGAGCCAATCTTTTTAAAATTCTGGTAAATTGCATGTCTAATATCAACACAAGCTTTGTATAGAACAAAGGAAATGAGACTAGATTGACCAAGCCCTGAATTTGGAACTTATGGAGTTTGATTCGACGATCATCATTATCTTCGTCATCATCCTTGACCTGAAGTCACCAAGTCATCTCAAGCCAGGACATCTCAGGCTGTCATGTTGGGCCTAAAAAAAACACTTCAGTTATAATCCACAAACTATATGTAGGAGTAGGACTAATGTTGATGAAACTCATACGCAAGACGAGCCCAAAGTTGGTAAGTAGCGTTAAAGAAGTTGACAATAATGACAACGCAACCCAAGTCCGTTTGGAGCCTAACCTCTCTCTCACGAGCGCTCAACTCCAACCATCA
>JAOQMM010130538.1:0-15410 GCA_027563515.1 Erythroxylum platyclados | reverse complement strand
GTCGGGCATCGACGCCCGACCGAGCCCAGCGGCCGCAGGATCCGCCGCTCCCATACCGGGATTCCGGCTGTCAGGAGCTCAATGCGCGGTACTCGGGGGTGGAGGCGATCAGGACGTCGACGTTGACGGAGTTCTCAACCTGCTTGGGATACCAGTAGGAGACCTCCCCGGCGCTGGGCGCACGGTCCAGCAGCTGGTCGTAGGTGTCGGTGATGCGCCGGGTGACCGCCTCACTGGAGTAGTAGATCTCCCGCACCGTCCCCAGGGAGCCAGCCGTGCGAAGGCGCCCGGCCCAGTAGGAGACCTCCCCTGCGCTGGGTGCGCGGCCCAGCAGGGTCTCGTAGTACCCGTTGATGACGGTGGTGCTGCTCTTGCCGGCCTGGTACTCCGCTGAGGCCAGGATGTTCTGCAGGGCCCACTCGGCGGGAAAGCGCTGGGCGTTGATGCCGTCGACCCAGTAGCGGGCCCCGCGGTCCGGCTCGCGGTTGAGCTGCGATCGGTAGTACAGGTTGATGGTGGTGGCGTCGTACTCCTCGGAGTGGGTGATGGCCCACAGCACGTCTGCGGGGGCTTGGGTGGTGAGGCGGTCCAGCCAGTACTGCGAGCCCGGATCGGCGAGGCGGCCCAGAAAGTTGGCGTACCAGCGGTCGACCAGCTCGCGGTCCCCGGGGGCTGCGGTGGCGGCGGGGGCGCTGGCGATGGCGGCGGCGCTCATGGCCAGGGCGGCCAGGAGGGCTGAGGTGCGACGGTGCATCTTCATGACCGGACGGTAGTCACCGGTCACAGTGCGTGCACGACGTGCGAGGCCTGTTCGGGTCTGTGCCTGAGCGGGCGAAGACCCCTCGAGCAAGAGGATCCGCCGCCTGCTGCCGCGCGTCGCTCCGCAGAGGTACGCGCCCGCTCCGCGACCGCTCTCCGAACGCCGGCGACAGAGCTGCCGTCCGTTGCGTTGGCATCCCACATGGGGGCGCGGATGCGTCGATGGTCCGCCACCACCCGTGGGTGGGCAGATGCCGCTCGGTGGTGTCGGTGTGGTCCTGCCTCAGAAGGTGAAGCGGGTGGGCTCGAACTGGTCAGCGGTGGGGAAGGCGAAGGCCCGCACCGGTGAGAGCTCGTACACCCGAAACGGCGGCCCACCCGATGTCGGTGCCGCATACGGCGCATCCAGCTCTTCTCCGGTCACGGTGGTCGGCCAGTCGTAGACCGCTGCGAACGCCTGTGAGGCACGCTCGAGGTCGCGGTGGTCCCTGAGCCGGAGCGGTGTTGCCTCGACCACGAGATGAGCGGTGTCGAGGTCGATGCCCAGCGAGCAGCTGCTGCCGGTGTCCAAGTGGCGGGTCTTGACGGCAGTGGCCTTGGAGGCCAGGACGAAGGAGGTGCCGGTCCAGGCGGCGAAGACCGGGCGGGTGTGCACGCCGGTCGGGGTGTGCAGGCTCAACCAGGTGGTCGCCTCCCCGGCTGTGAGTGCGCCTTCGACCTGCTGCCAGGAGGCGGGGGTGACGGTGTCGGTGTGGGAGGCGCCGGTCCTGTCGCCGGTGCGGGCGATGGACATGCTCGTGGGGTTGGCGGTCAGGGAGGTCAAACCAGGCGGAGTGCGCCCAGTCATCGGTGTGGACGGGAAGCGGCACCGTCGAGGTGTTGGTCCGCCGCGGTTGGGTGTTCGTCCTCCTCCGGTGGTCACCGGCAGGAGGGCGGGCGCCAAGGATCCCGGTTCGAACGGCGCGTCGCCGGAGGAGTCGGATGGTGTTGCGCCACCTCGCACCAGCGCGCACGCCAGTCTGTCACTGTCAGGTGGTGGCCGCGGTGACCAGCATGCGGGCGAGCTCGGCGGGCTTGGTGATGATGAAGCCTGCGTGGCTGGAGTCGAGCTCGACGGCGCTGGTGGGGTTGTCCGGGGCGGCGGCGTCTGCTTCGTCGATGAGCTGGTCCTGCAGCGCCGGGGTGTGCCAGCGGTCGGCGGTCAGCTTCACGAAGGTGCGCGGCACCGCGCCCCACCGTTCGGTGGAGGGGGCGAGGTCCTCCAAGGTCGGCAGCACGCTCTCGTCGGGTTGCTGCGGGTAGTTGATGGCGGCGAGGAACTGCTCCTCGGGCACGTCGTGCATCACCGCTGCCTTGTAGGCGTGCAGGTAGGCGCGGTCGGCGGTGCGCAGGTTGGAGCGGGTGATGCCCGTGGCCGCGGGGTCGCCGTCCTGGCTGGGGACGGTGGCTGCCAGGGAGGCGGCGTTGGCGGGGGAGGCGAAGGTGGCCAGGGCGCTGCCGGCAGGGGTTGACCGCGATCGCTGAGATGTAGACGAGGTGGGCGAGCTGGTCGTGGACGGTGTCGGCGGCGCGGGTGATGACGGGGCCGCCCTGGCTGTGGCCGATCAGGACGACGGGGCCGTGGGCGGCGACGGTGCGCACGACGTCGGTGACGGCGTCGGCGTAGTCGTCCAGGGTTTTGCCGGCCACCGGTGAGGGGGCGGTGGTGAAGGCGGCGGTGTCCTGGGGTGCTTGGTAGGAGGCGGGGAGTCCGGCGTCCAGGCCGTGGGCGGGCAGCTCTACGGGGTGGGCGCGGTGTCCGAGCAGGGACAGCTCGCGCACCAGGGGCATCCAGTAGAACGACGGTGCGGCGCTGCCGCCGACCAGGACGAAGGTGGGCGCAGCGCCCGAGGTGGGGGAGGCCGCGGTGTCCGCGGCTGGTGCGGCGTCGGCGGCGTCGGTGGTGGAGCAGGCCGTCAGGGCCAGACCGGTGGCTGCGGCTGCGCCGGCGAGCAGGGTGCGCCGGCTGGTGGGGCCAGAGGCGGTGGCGGTAGGCAGGGAGGTGGTCGGCACGGTGGTCTCCCGGTGGGTGGAGGGCGGCGGACGCCAGCACGCTGGCAGCCCGTGTCCTCGATCACCAGTCGTCGGTGATGAGCGATGAGCCGTCCGGTGGTCCGTGACCGCCCTGGTAGTCGGTGTGGTTGCCGGCTTGAAAGAGGACCGTCGACCGGGCGCCTGAAGCCGTCCCCGCCGGTGCGACCGAGATCCGTGCCCCGTCGCATTCAGGCATCGTCTACCGGGACGCCACCTGGACCGGCCACGTCCTCACGGGCGCCGGGAACAAGCGGACTTGACCTTGCCCCTACGGGAAGGCCGACGCTGCTGATGCAGCCGGACGCGCCGGCGGCGCGAGGAGCGACCACATGATGACCATCGGCCAGTTCGCTCAGAGCACCGGCCTGAGCGCCAAGGCGCTGCGCCTGTACGACGAGATGGGCCTACTCACCCCCGCTGACGTCGATGCCTCCACCGGTTACCGCCGCTACCACCCCCACCAGGTGCGCCACGGCGCGCAGCTGGCGGTGATGCGCCGCATGGGGGTGCCCTTGGAGCTGGCCGGTCAGGTGCTGACCGACCCCGACCGCGCCGAGGACCTCCTGCAGGCCCACGCGGCCGAGGTGCAGGCACGCCATGCGGCCGAGCGCGCAGCACTGGCGGCAGGACGTGCGCTGCTGCAGTCCTACGACCGTCCCGCGGTGCTGCAGCGTCGGCGGGGCTCGGTCCAGCCCTGGGTGGGCGCCGTCCTGGACGTTCCCACCGACCCCGGTGCCGCCGCTTCCCGAGGCGACGACGCGGCAGAGCTCGACGACGAGGCTGCCAACGCCACGTTCACCGCTCTGCACTGCGCCCTGGCTTACGCCGGGTCCGTCGTGAGCGGCCCCTGGTGGACCACCCTGCGCGCCGGTCCTGATCCTGCCCGCGTGCAGGTGGTGCTGTGCTGGCCGGTCGCCGAGCTGCCGGGTGAGGACTTCGCCGTGCCCGGGGTGCAGGTGGAGATGGGGGTGCTGCCCGAGCGCACCGAGGCGCTGGTGCAGGTGGTCCACGAGCAGGACGACTCTGGCGCCGACGCCGATGACGTCATGGCAGGGTTGCCGGTCGCGGCGGCGGTCCACCTGCAAGAGCAGCTGGCTGAGACCGATGAGGTGTCGGACGCTCAGGTGCGTCAGGTCGGGATCCTGGGCGCGGACGGCACACCGGTGGGGGTGGAGCTCGTCGTCACCATCGAAGTGCACGTCCGTGGTGAGGGCACTCGCCCCTGCGCTGATGGTGCAGCGGAGCGTTGACCGACAAGCGGTTGACGTTCGGGCAGCCCGCCAAGGGCTGGACAGCAGGTGCACCTGTCCGCGTCCGCAGCATGGTCGCCGCGGCTGGCCACCGGGTACGACGGTGGGCCCACCTGGTGGTGGGCTGGTGCCTGGTCGCGGTGGGGGTTGCCCTGCACGCTGCGGCGGCTGCTGACGTCGCCGCTTTCGACCCGCTCGCAGACGTGGTGACCTACGCGCTGCAGCACAGATGAGTGCGTGTAGCGGCGTGGGCGGCGGTGACGGGAGGGGCTCGCCTGGTGGTGGCGGGGTGGTCCCGTCGTTCGACGTCGCACGCTGATCTTGAGGAGTCGTGAGATCCCTGCCACCGGGACGGTGCTCGGGTCGGCGGCCCTGTAGCGCTCGGGATCCACTTCCGGGCAGCGCACGCCGGTGCTCGTCGCCCCGATCACGTCTCCCGAGGAGGTCATACGGTTCATCGATGGGTGAGCTGCGCGAGGTGCGTGTGGTCGACGGGATCGTGCACCGCCCGGCGAAGCCGTGGACAGCAACCATCCACAGCCTGCTGCGCCACCTGCTCGCCGCTGGTCTATCAGTACCCGAGCCCGTCGGGCTGGACGACGCGGTCGAGACGGTGCGCCTGGTTCCAGGTGATGCGGGACAGGACTGCTGGCCTCACCAGCTTGACCTGTCCGGCGTCGCTTCCGCAGGCCACCTGCTGCGCCAGGTACACGAGGCCACCCGGACGTGGACCCCGCCAGCCGAGCCGATCTGGGCAGTTCCCGAGGAGCCCTCGCCGCAGGGGCAGAGGCGGGTGATCTGCCACGGCGATGCGCAGCCGGCTAACTTCGCGTGGTCCGGCGAGATGGCGGTGGGTCTGTTCGACTGGGACAGCGCGCGCCCTGCTCCACCGCTGAGCGATGTGGCGTACGCGTTGGAGTGGCTGACCCCCTTCGAGGACGACCCAGAAGAGCTGCTGCGCCGGGGCTTCGTCGAAGAGCCCGACCGGGGTCAGCGCGTGCGCGCCTTCCTCGACGGTTACGGCTGGGAGGAGCCGTTGGACGTGGTGGAGGCCGTGGTGCGCCGTCAGCAGCTCGCGATCGATGAGGTCGTGCACCTTGGCCGGGCGGGACATGAGCCGCACCTGTCGTGGGTGGCTCAGGGATGGCCGAAGAGGTGGCAGTCCAAGTTGGTCGTGACTCGACGCCTCGCTCCTCAGATCGGCGTGGAGTAGATCGGCCACTGATGATTCATATAGCACTCGGGGACCGTTGTCCGGGCTGCTTCGCTGAGGACCGTGCTTTGATCAGCGTCTCGTTGACGACGGATGGCGGTGGCGCAGGTGCGCGGCGTGTCGACCTACGTGGCGCAGACCGCTGTGCCGATCCGAAGTCATGACCGCGCGCATCCTGGACTTCGTCACCACCACCCACGGCCTTATCGCCGGCCTGGCGGCCGTGGTCGCGGGTGCGCTGACCTTCGTGGTGATCGCCGCGCTCGCCGTGGCCCTGCCCACGGTCAGCGGGAGCTGGTTGGTGCTGCCGAGCGCTGTGATGGTGCTGGGCGTGCTGGCAGCAGGCGCCTGGCTCGTCCTCGGTGGTGGCGCAGCGCGCTTTGAGTCGGCGCCGGTGGCTGAGCAGGAGTGGCACTGGGGCGGGCAGCCGCGCTGAGTGAGTGCTGCCCGCGCGAGCCAGCGTCTCGTCGGCGACCGTGCTCCGGTCGGCGTCTTGCTGACGACCCTTCTAGCGGGAGCGTGCCGCTGCTGACCGGTGTGCAGGAGCATGCCGCTGAGGACCGACTACCGTCCGCCTTGACGATAGATCGACACTCCAGCTTGCTGACCGCGAGGTGTGCACCAAAGGGGGCAGCAGCCACTATGACGACGTTGCTACTGGTCAACGCCGTGTTCGTCGTGGCCGTCACGCTTATCCCACTGCTCATCGTCGTCGTAGTCGTCGTAGCGTTCCGCAACCGCCGAGACCGATGACCGTTCAGCGATGCACGCGCCGTGAACACTGCCAGCTGGCTACCGCGGCCAGTCCTGCAGCGCCGACCAAGATGAGCACAGGCAGCCTCAGAGCAGCAACCGCGGCAGCACGCTCGCCGGGGGAAGACTCGAACACCATCGGCAGCGCTACGAACGTAGCGACCCCAAGCAGCGACATCGCTGCCAGAGCCAGCCCCAGCGTGCACCACCTCACGTGTGCTGCACCCGGCAGGCCACGACACGGGGCGCAGCGCCGGCGGCCTGCTCGATGCGCCACCCCAGCGTTCCCCGCTTGGGGTCTACGGCCGCGGCAGCCAGCATCCTCGACAGCTCCGGCAGGGCAGCGGCGTAACCGTGAGGAGCCTCCAGCGGGCACAGGTGCACCAGCTCATCGCGGCCGCAGGTGTGACCCAACGGCAACGGCCGGGTCTGACGCCAGCCACGCGGCAACGGCAGATCCAGCTCCTTGGCGCTCGCCATGAACAGTGCCCGGCTCGCAGCGAACAGCACCAGGTGACACCACTGACCTTCAACCTCGACGTGCTCGACGCGAAAAGCTCCACCGGCCACCACCTGATCCTGCCCGACCTTCGCGTCTGCTGCGTCGGCCTAGTGAGCAGGGCGCGGACCGGACTGCCGCCCTGGCTCAAGGTGACATCGCGGACGGCCGCGCTCCGTCCAGCGTCTCGCTGACGACCGCCGACCGGCACGCTTGAGCATCTCGGCACCGTCACGGCCGTCGGTAGCGATCATGTGTCACAAGGGATACCACTTGCGACGAGTTCCAGGTCATGCCGGCGGGATACAGCAGAAGCTCCGCGGCGTCCGGTGGGCGGCGGTCTGGCGCGGCGGCCCCATCCTCCAGAGCCCGCCCGCCAGGATGAGGTGGTGCCCGTGCAGCGCGTACCCCTGCGACGAGCCGCGGTGGTCAGGACGACGACCGCTGCGGTCGCGGCAGGCACTGCCTGCGGGCTCTTCTGGACCGCCTTCCACGACCCAGTAGCCATCGGATGGCCGCTGACACCCTTCATCGGGGGCTTCTGGGGCGCGGTGCTCGGGGTGATGGTCGGGGCAGCCGCACGGGTGCTGGGGACCTGGCTCTGTGGTGAGCGGCCGGTGCCGTTGTGGGCGGTGGCGGTTGCGGTGTCGGTGCTGGCCGCCGGGAGCAGCACCGCGGCCGCGGCGTTGTACGTCGAGGGAGCTGCGGGGTCTGTGGGGGCGGTCGCGCAGGTGCTGACCCTGACGTGGGCGGTACCCGTGGTGGTCGCGGTCCTCGCCTACCTGGCGCTGGCGCTGAAGATGTGGCGGGCGCGCCGGGGCGGGCGTGACCGGCGCCAACACCTACGGGGCGCTGCACCGGTGCAGGACTGACCCGGCCACCGTCGGTCCTCTACCGCTTCCTGCGGCAAGGACGACGTAGACGGCAATGACCGAGCGCGGGATGATCGAGATGTGCGACGGCCCCGGAAGTCCTGGAGTCCAGCAGAGGACTCCGGCAAGGATGTGAACGTCACGCCTGGGGCCATCACTCCGCCCGAAGGCGTATTGCCGGGGTGGAACTGGACACCGCCGGGTGGCCTGGAAGCTCGCTCAGCCAACGTGCCTCGGTGGGTCCGCGTCTGGCGAGTGATCCCGTTGATCGATCGGTACGCCTACGTCTGGATGTGGCACCACGGTGGCTTCACGCTGCCGGCAGCGCCCGGCGATGGCGGCGAGCCCAGCGGCGACCGGGAACCGCGCAAGTCCCTGGGGCCTGTGCCATCGCTGATGCTCGGTCGAGACCTGCACCGGGCAAGTCCCTCACGCCCAGCGTGACGGGTGCCGCACGAGGGTCCAGCGGCGAGACCTGACAGACGCGGCTGCAGCCCTTGCCCGACGCGCCGATAGCCAGGAAGCCTGACGCCGTGGCGACGCGCGGTGTGGTGCGGCTGTGGACGGAAGAAGGCTGGGGAGTCATTGATTCTCCCGAGACACCGGGAGGCTGCTGGACGCTGTGGGTGCACGTCATGGTCGCCGGCTCCCGCGAGCTGCCTGCCGGCCAGGACGTCGAGCTGGAATGGGAGACACCTGGCCAGGACGGCTACAACTTCCGCGCCGTGCGTGCCTGGCCCGCGGGGAGCAAGCCCGTCGATGACGTGGTCCACGTTGAGGGTTATAGCGACGCCTACTCGACGACCTTGACCATTACCTATGACGAGCCGGGTGCGTCCACATCGCGTTGAGGCACCGTCGGCGATCGTCATCCGCGACGGCAGCAACGCCTGCTCGTTTCGGCCTCGGTGCCGAGGAGGTGTTGACGTGATGGTCCCGGCCATCACAACCAGTTGTGGAAGATGCGCTGACCGACACGCCACCCGGTGCACGTCTCATCGCCCCTGCCGTCACCTAGCCTGCGCCGGGGAGGTCGCATGAGCACACAGCCGTCGCGGACGACAGCACCACGGCCTGGCGTCGTCACCATGCTGTGGGCGGCGCTCGTGCTCGTTCTCAGCGCCACTGCCTGGTGGGCGTGGCTCTCGTGGGCTGATGACCGACCTGAGCTGGCGACCTGGCAGATCACCGGGGTGGTCCTCACGTTGCTGAGTGCCGTGGTGGTCGGCGTGCTGCGTCTGGGAGCTCTGAGCGCGTGGGCGCTGAGCGTCCTTTCCTTCGCGGCGTTCGGCGCCTACTCGCTATTCGGCAGTGATCCCTTGGGTCCGATTGGTGCCGCGGTGTGGGTCATCGTGGTGGTGCTGAGGGTCAGCGCCATGGTGGCGCTGGTCATGGGAGTTCGGGTGCTGGCTCGCTTGGCGGGGGGCCGCGGCGCTGCGTGAGGTCGCTGATCGTAGATTCCCGCAAGCTGACCCACAGCCGTGCTGACAGGTCCCGGATCAGCGGCGCGGTGGACACCGCTGACATGCCCTGCGCGCTAGCGTCCGTGGCGTGCAGTCCGAGCCATCCCCGGCCACCGCACCCCTTGCCCCGGCGGGGACACCAGCGCCGACGTCCGCCTGGTGCGCGGCGCTGCCCCTGGCGCTGACCGCCGCGTCGGCTCTGCTGCTTGGGACCGTTGGCTACCTGGTCGTGGGCTTCGGTGTCCTGAGCTCCTGCACCAACGACTACTCCTGTACCCAGACCGGGTGCGCGCCGTGCCAGGACGCGCAGCAATGGCTGGGGGCCGGGGCGGCCGGGCAAGGACTGCTGGTGATCACCGCGGTGGTGCTGCTGGTCCTCGCTGGGGTTCGTCGGGGGACCCGTCGGCGTCTGGCCGCGGCGGGATGGGCCCTCCTGGCGATCTCCATCGCGTGGATCGTGGCGACCGCCGCCGTAGCGGAGAGCTCCTACTGAAGGCCCCGTCATGGTGCGCCAGCAGCCCGTCGGCCGCCTCAAGGCAGGCTCAGTGACGATGGGTCATCGAGTCTGGTCCTGCGGCGCGCGTCCCCGCAGCGCGGGAACGGACAAGGCTGCAGGGACGGCGATCACGAATGCGCTGACCCAGAACACCGCCGGCAGACTCACCGTGCTGGCGATGGTGCCACCGGCGAGGGCACCGACGGTGGACGAGCCGACTGCAGCCACCGAGAAGGCTGAGCTGACGCGCCCCAGTAGGGCGTCAGGAACCACGCGCTGGCGCAGGGACACACCCACCACGTTCCACACCAGCACCCCTACACCGTTGGCGACCATCAATGCCGCCGCGACCATCCCCGAGCGTGCCATCGCCATCCCCGCCATCGAGGCGACCACCAGGGCGACAGCGGCGTACATGGCTCCGGCGGTTCCCAGCCGGGAGCGCACCGATGGCGCGATCTGGCTGCCGACCAGGGAGCCGGCTGCACCGACGGCGAGCATCACCCCGAAGCCGGTCGGCCCCAGCCCGAGCACCTCATCGGCGTACAAGGCGATGACGCCCCAGAAGGCTCCGGAGGCGAACCCGAGAGCAGCCAGCATCAGCCACAGCGCCCGCAGCAGCGGGCGGGTGAACAACCACCGCACTCCCTCGGCGATCCCGGCGTAGGCGTTGCGGGTCGCCGTCCGCAGACCATCGACATGGCCGGGACGGTGCATCAGTTCGGCCCGAGGGCCGTGGTCCTCGGCCGGGACCTCGGGCAGCGCGGCGGGCACGGCAGCGGGTTGGGCCTCGGGTGGGCCGCCGGTGATGACGGCATCCCCCGTGGGCTGGCGTGAGCGTCCATGTGCTCTGGTGGAAAGGACCAGTGCGGCTGCGGTGGCGGTCACCAGCGCCGCGGCGTCGACGGCGAACGGCGCGAGGGCGGCGGCGGCGAACAGGGCCCCGGTGATGCCCTGGCCGATGAACTGCCCGGTGATGACCTGCGCTCCGTACAGGCGGGCGTTGGCGCGCTCCAGCTGGCGGGAGGTGACCAGGCGGGGGACCAGGGCGACGGCGGCGTCATCGACGAAGGCCTCGCCGACGCCGAGCAGCAGCGCCGCCGCGATCAGCAGACCGATCGTGGTCTGCCCGGTGGCCAGAGCGGTCACCAGGGCGAGCAGCACCACGAGGCGGGCGGCGTTGACCGTCCACAGCAGCCGTAGCCGGTCCACACGGTCCACCACCAGACCCGCGAAGGGTCCGATCAGCAGCCACGGCAGGGTTGTCGCGGCAGCGACGGCGCTGACCAGCAGGGGGTCGCGGGTGAGGGTGATGGCCATCAGGGGGAAGGCGATGCGGCGGATGCCGTCGCCGAGGCTGGCGGCGGTGGAGGCTGCCCACAGGCGCCAGTAGTCGACTCCCAGCCGGTCTGCACCCGGTAGCGGCTGCCCCGGAGTTGAGCCGGGCCCGCCCACGGCTGCCTCGCTGCTCATGTTGGATTCCGCGGCTCATCGACGTCGCCTCCCGGCGCGTCGCCACGGCCGGAGGTGGTGCGGTATAGGGCGATGGTCAGGTTCGCCGGTGCAGCCTCCGGCTTCTGGTCGGCTTCCGCCGCTGCCAGCAGTGCGCTGATGCCGTCGGACAGGCGCTGGTAGGCCGCCGCGTCCAGGCGCAGCCGCGCCACCGTGAGCTGCTGGTCGGCCTCGGGTGGTGCGGCGTCAAGGTCTTCAGCGACGGTGCGCAGAAGCAGGCCGCGCCGGGAGTGGGCGGGGTTGGAGGGGGCGACGTCGAAGGTGCGCGCGATGCGGCCCCAGTAGCGCTCGGTGCCCCCGCGGACCTTGGCGGTGCGCACGACACGGACCAGCCCAGCCGCAGCGAGGACCTTGAGGTGGTGACTGGCGCTGCCTTTGAGCATGTCGTGCTCGGCGGCGAGCTGGGAGACGGTCGCTGCGCGCAGGGAGAGGGTTTCCAAGATGCGGAAGCGTGCAAGGTTGCCGATCGCGGCGACCTGGTCGGCGGTGGTGAGGACCAGGGTGTCCTTGAGGTCGTAGTCAGGTGTCTCGGCAGCCACCGGTCAAGGGTTAGTGACTCTTTATGGGTTGGCAAGACTACTGAAGGCTGAGCCGTGCGCGGCGCCTCGCGAGACAACCGCCTCATGAGATGACGGTCGAGCGCGTGGCGCGTCGCCCGCCTGACGATCGTCTGTCCAGCAGCCCGGAGAGCGACCGCTGACCGCCCACCTCGGCGCACCCCACGACTCTCGACGCCCGCAGCCCCGATCCGTCGCAGATGGCATCGCTGTGCGGGCTGCCTTCGGCAGGGGATGGTTTTGTGCGCTGCTCAGGACAGCAGCGGCACTCCCACTGACAGGAACAAGCCGACGACGCACACAGCGGCTCCCAGCAGCCGTATGCCCTTGACCGACGCCAGGGGACTGTTCGAGGAGTCAACTCCTGCGGGCTGGTGCTCCTGCACCTGCCGCGACAACACCGTGGCGTTGCTGCGCAGGTCCAGGGCCATCACCAGTCCAGACATCGCCATCAGCAAGCCGAACGGGACCATGACGAGCTGGCCGCCGTCCTCTCTGTCGAGGACGGCGACGGTGACCATGCCGACGAGGAAGACGGCGATGGCTGCGAGGTAGAGCGTCTTGAAGGGTTGGGGCATCTGAGCCAGCATCTTCAGCACGTCGTGACTCCCGGTGATCAGGCGCAGCAGCGGTCGCGAGGAGTGCAGCTGGGCGGTCACTGTTCTCGCCTTCATGCGCTGATGCCTGTTGGGCTACTTCGCGACCGCTCGACGATCCCGCTCCGGCCTGCTTCGCGGACGACGGCTGTCTTCCGGCTCAGCCGCCGTTCTCATTGTGGCTACGAGGCAGCACCCACCGGATACGCCACCAGGAGCACCGATAGGGGCACGGTCCCGTTCGTGGTGCCTTCGGCCTGTGCCAGCACGGCCGGGTCGGGCAGGTCATCGCGATCAATCACCACATAGGTGCGGTAGGGGCGGTAGTCATCAGAGCAGCCGTTGTTTCCACCGGTGTCCAAGTCCTCGGTGACCGTGACGACGTCACCTTCGGTGCTCACCTTGGAAAGCCATCCAGGGCAGCTACCCGATTGGCCCCCAGACCACAGAGCCACTGCCTGCTGGGTGAAGTCGACCTCGGAAAGATCTCCATATCGTCCCTGCTCGATCGGGGCCCCTTCGGCGCTGGGTAGGTCACGCGGGATGCTCGCGTCCCACATCTGCTGCGCCGTCTCGGCGTCGTAGGCGACCTCGAGGGTGGCGAAGGTGTTGGAGGGCGTCTGGAAGCCTTCGCGGAAGCCGTCGACCTTGGCCAGCGTCACGAGGTCGTCGGCGCCGGACAGGCTGCAGCCGGCTATCAGGACGGTCGTCAGGGCTGACACCGACGCGGCCGTGAGGTGTCTTGTCGTGGTAGCGGTCAGACGCATCCTGTGCTCCTCGCGTGAGAAAGCCGGCCAGGGCCGTCAGTGTGGCGCTCAGCACCATGACGCGGGCGCATCGAGCGGTGTTGCGCTGGCGACCGCATGGGCTGATGTAGGTCAGCATGCCGTCATGTCCTCCGCCGATGGCCCGAGACTCAACTCGGTACCTGCACCGTTGCCGGCGATGTTCTGGGCTCAGACGGTGGTGGTCGGGCTGGTGGCACTGGGGACGCTCGGAGTCCTCAGCTGGGCGGGGGGCTGGTGGCAGGGGTACCCACGTCAGCTCGTGGACGTGGTGGGGACTGCAGCGGTCACGGCGTGGGCTGTGCTGCCTTTCGCGGCCATGGTCGCCGTCGTCTTCGGGGTCGCTCGCCAGTGGCGGTTGGGGCTGCCCGCCACGGGGGTCGGCGTCCTAGTGCTGGCCGTGGGCACCGCGGTGATGCTGCGGGACTTCGTGACCAGTGACTCCTCCACGGCTGCGCTGCTGTTCCTCGTCTTGCCTGCCTACCAGCTCGTAGTGGTGGGACTGGCCCTCGCTGGTGCGCAAGTGTTGGCATGGCTGCGCGGCCGTCACCGGGTGACTTGAGCAGGTGCACTGATGGCTGCCTATGTCATTCGACGACCGCTTACCGCCGCCTGGCCGCCACGCGGCCGCCGGTGGCGGCCGCTGAGTGAGGGCTACGGTCCACAGATGGAGCAAGGCGAGCCGTGGGAGGAGTACCGGCGCGACCGCCTGCCCCGTGGTTGGGCCTTCGTCCTGGGGCGCGACGAGATAGAGGTAGCGCTGCGCGCAGCCGGCGCCCGGCTTCGGTCCCTATCTCTAGGACGACCAGACCTGCCGGCCGCGGAGGACGTGCGCCAGGTCTTCGATGTGTACTTCTTCGGGGACGCCATCCCCGGCTCCTTCTCTGCTGTAGCGCCTCGTTCGCAGCTGCTGCTGATGCGCTGGACTGCACTACCCGGCGAGCAGGCCTCAGCTGTGGCCGAGGAGGTCCGGCGCGTGTGGCTCCCGCAGGGGTGTGCATGGGCGGCGGCTGCGGTGAAGCGGGGCAACACCTGGGCGGCGCAGGAGCATCGCTGGCGACTTGTGCTCACCGGTGACTCACTGCAGGCGGTGGAGAGGTAGGCGGCCGTCGGGCCGTGGGAGGCCGAACGTCCCACAGGCTGACCGCCGCCCGGTCAACCTCTCGTTGACGACAGGTTGGCGCGACTCTTCAGCCACGTTTTGACGAGAGCGATGGTGACTCCCAGGGCAGCCGGGACTGCAAGGGCGGCTGCGACGCCGAAGACGATGGAAGCGGCCGATGTGCCGCCACCCGCGGCGATCAGATCGCCATACCCATCGGCCGGCAGCATGGTCATGTGGTGAGGCTACTCACCGAATGACAACCCGTGCTGCGCCGCCGATACCTATCGAGAACTATCCCGCTGGGCGACCCCCGACCGGTCACCTGCCGCAGCCCTTCATCGGCGGGGTCTCCTGTTGGCGCAGCCCGCACCAGGACGCTCCGGGTGCGCTTCCATCCGCGCATCCCCACGATGCGCGTGGTCACGTGGGCGATCAGCCCTCGTCGCCCGCGACTGACTTCTGCTCGTCTGGGCGCTCATGGCCGGCCGTGCCTTTTACCCGTTCAGTCTCCTCACCACGTCGCCGGCTAGTAACAGGACCCAGGTGCAGGACACGCCCCATGCCTCGCCACACCACCACCGTCAGAACAGCATCAACAGCAGCTCCCACCCAGAACGGGCCCACCACCCCCAGCCACGACGCCAGCACGCCCCCGACCACAGAGCCCAAGGCTGACCCGCCCATCACCAACAAGAAGTAGACGCTGCCGACCCTGCCGCGCAGCCGATCCGGCACCACGCGCTGGCGCACCGTGACCGCGACTACGCCCCACACGGCCGCGTGCGCTCCGAAGAGCGCCATCACCCCCGCAGCGACCCAGGCATCGCGGGTCAGGCGGCCGCGCAACGCCAAATCGCCGAGCAAGAGTACCGGCGCGCGACGGGCCGCGACCCGCGTGAAGTCACCGGGCGCAAGTCGCCTTCCACTTCCGGCAAGAAAATTGTGCGCGGCAACACCCGTTATCAAGTCAGCCAGACGGCTCGCAAGGCGCGGGTAGCGGCCTGGAAGAACAAGCTGCGCGCGGTGGATGCCAAAGGCGTGGCGCAGTTCGACCGCACGCCCGCGGGTCGCGACCTCTTTGCGGTGCTGGGGACGCGACTGGCGCCCTATGGAATGCGGACCGACGATGTGGCGGATGCCCTGACGGTGTACCTTATAACGGCGTGGTACGGCGTGCGTGGCAGCGACCAGGACCCACCCAAGGCCATTGTGCTCGCCACGCGCAACCAAATGCGGACCTCGCTCTTGACCAACCCCGCTCTTGCGGCGGCCTCCAACGCGACCAAGCAGGAAGTGGGAGAAGCCCTGCTCCTCCAGACGGTTGAAGATAGCAACAATCTCGCGATTGCGAAGAAGAACCCGTCACAAATGGCGCGAGTCAAGAACATGATCCGTCAGAACGCGCTCCAAAGCCTGCACCTCGACCTGACCAAACTCAAGCTCACCGGCAAAGGCTTGCGGGCTTGAAAAAGGAATG
>JAOQMM010130426.1:0-15443 GCA_027563515.1 Erythroxylum platyclados | reverse complement strand
GGTTTGTGGTCTTTGAATGTTATTGTATCTGTTCTACTCCTAAAGAGTCTGCATCTTCCACTTTAGGTTCTTCCTCCATTTTCTATGGAGGAGTATTTAGTATGGCCATCAAGATTTAGGATAGTTATGAAAGTCAACTATCTTATTTGTGTCAGAGATAGACTCAAAATATTGTAAAGTCAAGTTAGAAAGATCAGCAGAGACTAAATGAGGATGCTTTGGTTGAATAGTAGCTATAAATCTGGGTGCTCCTTCAGGCTCCTTTTCTTTTTAAGCTAGAATAGGTTGTTTATTTTAAAGGGCAAGGTTTTCTTTGGCTTTGGTATAAGATGGATTTGGATTGTTTTTTAGTTTCCATTAAGTCTTTGGGAGTTTTTTAGAAGGTCTATCTGAATAATGGATATGACATTTTGAAGACCTTTCCATAGTTTGAGGCCTCTAGAAGTCTAGATATGATGGAATAGGGTAAAAAGTAGGTCTAAAATAAAAGGTAATAGAATAGGGATCATAGACAATCATTGATTGATCTCTGGCTCCATTTTTCTTAGTTTTCATGAATTATAGGCAACTCTTTTTCTTTAAAAATTATGGGTCATAATAGTGCTCTTCTATATGTTTTTTTCAACTCTGAATCAAGCTGTTATGTTTAATGAAGCAACTTTTAGTGTTACTGTTGAATCTAGAATTATACCAAATCTATCTTGATATGCAAATCCTGCATTCTGCGAGCCTTTAAGTTTCAAATTAACATACAAGTACTCTATTTTGGAAATGGTGTTTTGAGGATGCTAATTTAAAACTTCTTTTGCATGAGTCATAGGTGAGTAGGTGATTTGCAGGGATACCTGTGTAGGTATTGAAAACGGGCGAACTGTCACCCTAGTCATCTCATTTGTTTTTCTCTCTAAAGGAGGGATCTCTTTATCATACTGTTTCAATGGCTGCATCATCAAACAAGGAATTAGTTCCAGGATTTTCTTTGGAATAGTCAGGATGACGGGATCAATTCTAGATGAAGTCTGGATATGGCTATATCTTACTTCTTGTAGAAGTTGTTAAAAAGTTGTTGGTTTTGGCTTAGGATTTCTGATACCAATTTAGCACTTAGAATCATTATCATCATCCTAAACCGTCTTTGTATTTGAGGCCATTGTTGGGGTCTGAATTTGTGCTTTCTTTTTGTCCTTTAAGTATAATAATCTTCTTCTTCAAAATCTTTATCTAAATCATCTTCTCAACATCTGCAATTTAGATGACACATAGATGGATCCATATCCAAAAGGAAATGATCGTTCAGATGACCAACATAAGAATGTGTCCCATCTGTTTAGATAGAGTGAATAAGAGGGTTGGTTTTTATTTCTTTATAGGAAAATGCTAGAGATATCATCAAGATTTGTCCAGTAGATTGAGTATTTTCTTGCTCAGACCTTCTATAGACTGATTTGATAGAGTCATCTTCAATTTCATCTAAGGAGTAATGGAGTCGACGTATGGATAAAGTGGCGATGAGGGGAATGGAATTCCCTTTCATAATTGGTTATCCATTCCAGGGGCATGATTTCTTGTAGCTCTTCTCTAGGCAGTTGTCTGGGGACCTAGACAATATTATTATCTTTATAGGATCTATCTGCCAACATATATAAAGCATCACTTGTAGAGTTTGGTAAGTGCATATCTAAAGCATGGTTTTGCATATGATAAATAATTTGGTGATGTAGGGTAGCCATAATGGTTATGGAATCTTGTTCATCACCTTTAATTTGGATTTGGACCTTCAACCAAGTAAAGATGGTTGGGTCATTTAATTTAACATTGAAGTTAGGTACTATTGTCAATATGACATTTCCATTATTAAAAGAGGTGAAGAGAGCGCCAATAAGAGTGTTATGATACTTTATACATATTGTGTCCAATAAGGATATTTAAGTAGTAGCTAGAATGTCTTATCTACCATAGAGGGTTGAAATTAGTCTGATCGCTCCTAATGAAGATGAGTGTATCTTTCTTTTTGTCAGAAAGGTATTAGCTTAAAGGGAAATTCCATAGTAATATATTGCTATGTAGAAGTAGCAGGAAGGCCACATTAGTCTAACTTCAAAAGTTAAATCATCTCTTTTAATCTTAGTCTTAAAGTAGAGATTAAAGATCGAATACTCTTAGTAAAAGAGTAGGTTCGATGATAAAGACTATAAGGACTGAGCAACAAAATTTGTGTATCTTAGATTCTTGTTTCTTCAGGGAGATGAGTTATTTCAACAAGATTCTTGATCTTGTTAAAGAGAATTATTTTTACAAAAGAAGGAAGGTGGATGGGAGTATGTGTATCAGAAAAAAAAGAACAATATCTGTCACAGAAGTGATGGATGGTGGATGTACCCATGGTCAATTAAAACTTTCCCTAATAAATCTTATCATCAGTAGTCTTTCTCTTTTCTTTGGTATGGGGTGTTGTTAGACCTACACGATGCTCAAGGGTAAAGGAGTCTTCTAATCTCTGAGCCTTAGGACAATAGTCCAGTATGTGATAAGGTTTTCAACCAATGTACTGAACAACCTTAGATGAGGATATTGAGCATGTATTCGAATAGCAAACAAGTGAAGATGAAGACACCCAATTTGTAGTCCATAATTATGTGTTAACTGAAAAAAAAAGTGATTCTTCTATGAAAGAAGATACAAGAGAGGAAAATTAAATGTTTAGGATAAGAGAGCTTTGATAGGTCGGTAGTATTTGCTCATTAGAAGCTGTATTTCTACATAGTGCAAGATGATAAGTTCCCTCTACCCAAAATTAATACGCAAATAATATTCCTAACAAAGGCAAAGGTGTTTTCAAATTTTGATGTCAAGGTTAAATTTTGACAGATATAGATAGAGCACACAGAACGATATAAGGTTGCATTTTGCATCCCAAATGCCTAATATCAATAGACTGACATGCCCTTCGGGCTTAATATGACCCCTTTATTATTTCATAAGGTAATGATAAAGATCTATGAGAACACATACTAGACAATGCTTTGGTTTATATTGATGATATCTTGTTATTCTTAAAAAATATATGTGAACACAGGCCTTATTGGAAAAAATTACGGACATTACCAAGAAGTATGGTATAATTCCCTCAGCACAAGAAAGACAGATTGGTACTACCCAAATAGACTTCTTAAGTATGAAATTCCATGATGGACATTATCAACCAAGCCCACATATTGCCAGTCAATTGTCTAAATCTCCTGATGAGAAGCTCATAACAAAACAAATCCAACAATTCTTGGTTAGTATCAATTATATCTGAGATTTTATCCCTCATATTGCTTATTACACTAGTTAGCTGTTAAAGCTCCTAAAAAACAATCCTCCATTATGGGGAAGAGAACAAACAAATGCATTACAATCCCTAAAGAAAGTTGCTCATCATCCACCAACATTTAAGATTCTTGACAAAGGAGAATGAATCTTACAGACTAATTTTAGTGAAGAATATTTAGGTTTGTTTATGATAGAAAAATTATATGGTAACAGATTCTATTATGGTCATGCTAATGGCCAATTCAAGGAATCAGAAAAACATTATTGTACAATAAACAAAGAGATTCTTGTTGTAAAACTAGGGATTAAAAAATTCAGCTTTCTTTATATCCTTATTACTTTATTGTTGAAATGGACATCACGTCCTTCCCAAAAGTGTTAGACCCCAAGAAAAAGACCCTTTTAGATAGTCAGTTGCTTAGGTGAAAAACCTAGTTCTCTCGATGTAAATTCTCATTTTGACATATAAAAAGGCACTAAAACTCCATAGCTGAGTACCTTTAGACCTCAAAAGAACATTCAACTTCTTAATCCTACTAGAGTTATCCCTTTGGTTCTCTTGATGATTGATCTTCCTGGAGTAGCAAAAATTAAAAGAACATTCCCTCCTTATACAAAAGAACCAACAACTATTGAGGAAATCAGTGACATGTCAAGAAGAAGCCTTTTTCATTGACTTCATCTTTTCTTATAAAAGACAAAATTACCCTCATGTTCCTCTTACTTTAATATACAGACCCCATACCTAGCTTTCTTCTTCACTAGTAAGACTCCTCCATATGAAGCAATATGGTACCTCTGGGCACTTTCTGCTCTTTTTGCATGTTGATAAGATGTTATCTTGCTATATTATTTGAGATTATCTCCTTTTTTTGGATTTATTTTGATGCTTAAATATTCAAATTAAAGTTTGTTTTGTTTTAGGAGATGAAAAGTAAAGATTGCATCAAATTGGGACTCTATTGAAAATAATGACAAATCTTGGATAAAGTGAAGAGATTGTGGCAGATAAGACTTGAAGAGTTGGAGTTTGACTAGAAGACTTCTTTCTATCCTTATCATTTAGGAATTTGAATTAGAATTAGATAGACATCTTTACAAGTTAGAGTTAGATTAGGATTAGATTAAAAAAATCCTATAAAAGGGTCGTACCTTACAACTGAAAAAGGTTCTTCTTTCTTTCACCTTACGCTTTTCGCAATTATTAGTCTTTATTATATTTTTATTATTGGAGCGAAAGCCATGTGTGGCTAAACTCATTATTCTGATTCAAGGAGATTCAAGACTTTAGTTGTAACCTTGTGAGGTATTGTGTTTTTAATTTTATTCACGTTTTAATTCAAGTATTTCTTGTTTTGAGTTTTCATATTTCATAAATGATTAATATTTGATTAATTTGACAATTTAATTTAATATTGACTATTCTATCGCTATCCAGGAATTCAGTGATCCGTAATTGTCATGAAGGAATGGTACATGTAGCAAATAGGTTATTTATGAATTTCCATAATTAACTTATGATAAACAAGAAAACTAAATTAAGTGATTGCAGCTATTTCGATTATTTGATTTAGGGTTAGTCTTTTTCACAAAACTCATTGCTACCATTTATTTGATATGGAATAAGTTTTGGTTTGGATGCTGGGTTTGAACCAATTAATTTAGAAAAATTTGAGACTTATTACGGCTATCCTAATATGTTTCGGACTAACTGCTTAAACCGTGAAAATATTCTTTTTGAATCAATAATCAATGTTACAATTAGATGAGATCCTTCCCTTGAATTATAGTTTGGTAATATTGACTGTCTCAATTTTAATTTCAGTTGATTTAATTTGTTTTCGTATTAATTTTAATTAATTAGTTATTTAATAAAAAACCCCCCATTTAATTTTATTTCTTGAAATTAAGAAACTAGTGTTTAGTTCTCTAGGGATTCGACCCAGTTCTACGACTACTACAAGAAGTTTGGGGAATCAGTATTATTTTGCAGGCTTCGACAACCCGACCATATGTGTTACTGCAATTGCTCCTCTATAAGTTTATAACTATCTCTGAAATCACAAAAATGAATCTTTTTCCTTGTGGACTTTTTTAGAATGGTATTCACTATTGATGTGTTAGAGAAAGGAGTTATACCAAGTCATTGATAAATATAGATTATGGGACATTCCCACTAAATAAACAGAAAACATAGAAGTTTTTCATGCTTCATAAGCCTTACGACCTGGCAAAAGATGGTCTCATCTACACACCTTCTCTCATGGAAGCTTGATTCATCAATAGTCTTGCTCTTACAGGTAGATATGAGTATGTTCTACACTTGCCTCTCTAAAAGGATCCTATGCATTAGAAAATATTAGACCATATGATCTTACTAAAGTTTTATTAAAGGATAATTTAAAATTGGTTATTTAAGAGGCAGGCATTAATATATTTGGTATCCATGATAAAAGAGTTATATTTCTCAACTAATATACCTGTGCCCAGTATTAAGCATATCTCTTAGTATGTCCTCTATTGGTATCAAAGCAATATGGTATTAGAGCATGAGGTTGCTCAGTATATTGGCTGGAAACCTTATTACCTGCTGGATTGTTGTCTTAAGGCTCAGGGATTGAAGGAATGTTTAAAGTCATTTACCTTTGAGCATGGTGTAGCTCTAACAACGCACTGTACCGAAGAAAAGAAAAAGACTATTAATGATAAGAGTTAGTATGGAAAGTTTTAATTGACCATGAATAGATCCACCATTTTTATGATAGATCATGTTCTTGTTTCTTTTATGCTTTCTCCAATTCACCTTCCTTCTTCTGTAAAAGGAACCCTCTCTAACAAGATTGAGAATCTTGTTGAAATAACTCATCTCCTTGCAGAAACAAAAATACATGGTACATAGATGTCATTTCTTAGTCCTTATAGTCTTTATCACCAAAATTGCTCTTTTTACTAGAGTATTTGGTCTTTAAGCTCTACTCATAAGCCATGATCAAAAGAGACGATTCAAAGTTCTAAGTTGGACCAGTGTGGTCTTCCTGTCAGTCTTGAGCTAATATACTCATCTTCATATGGGAGCGATCGGATTGAATTTAACCCTCTATGGTGGAAAAGGCATTCCAACTACTACTTGAATATCCTTGTTGGATACAACATATACAAAGTATCAGAACACTCTTATTGGCACTCTCCTCACCACTATTAACAATGGAAATGTCATATTGATAATAACGCCTGACTTCAACATTAAATTAAATGGCCTAACCATTTCTACTCGATTGAAGGTCCAAATCCATACTGAAGGTGTTGAACAAGATTCCACAACCATTACGGCTACCTTACATCACCCAAATTATTTATTATCTGTATAATCATACTCTAAATTTATACTTCCTAAACTCTACCAATGATGCTTTATATATGGTGGCAGATAAATCCTATGGAGATACTACTGTTGTCCTAATCCCCTGGCAATTGCTGAGAGAAGAGCTAGAGGAAATCATGCCCTTAAAGTGGTTAACCAATTATGAAAGGGAATTTCATTCCCCTCATCACTACTCTATCCACATGACTACTCCACCACTCCTTAAATGACTTGAAGATGGCTCTATTAAATCAATTTCTAAAATAATCAAGATATAGTTATCTCTATACTTAATATAGTCCTAATCCAATCATCCTAACTATTCTAGAAAAATCCTATAACCAATTCCCTATTTGATGATGCAACCATCGAAACAGTATGATAAAAAGTTCACTCCTTTAGAGAGAAACAAATGAGATGAATAAGGTGACAGTTGGCCCATTTTCAATACCTGCACAAGTATCCCAATAAGACACCTACTGACCTGTGACTCCTGCAGAAGAAAAACTAAATTGACAGACTGAAAATATCATTGCTCATAACAGAGTACTTTACTGTATTGATCCAAAGCTTAAAGGCTTGAATGCACAAACATAAGATTTATGTACCAAGATAGATTTGGTAGCATTCCAGATTCAGCAGCTATCAAGCATAACGGCTTAATTTGGACTTGAAAAAATATGCAGAAGAACACTATTATGGCTTAAAATTTTCAAAGAAAGAAAATGAATTGTCTAGAATTTGTGAAAAAGTAAGAAAAATAAAGTCAGAGATCAATCAAAGACTATTTATGATACTTATCTTACTGCCTTTTCGTTTAAACCCACTTCTTATCCAAGTCCATCATATCCAAAGGCCTCAAACTATGGAAAGGTCTTTAAAATGATATATCCATAATTCAGATAGACCTTCTAGAAAAACCCTCAAACCTTGAAGTCTCAATGAAGACTAAAAGACTATCTAACGCTGACTTATACCAAAGCCAAAGAAAACCTTCCCACTTCAAATTAATAACCTTTTCTAGCTTAAAAAGAAAAGGAACCCGAAGGAGCACCCAATTTTATGGTTACTATTCAACCAATCCATCCTCATTTGGTGCTTACTAATCTCTTTAACTCGACTTCACAATATTCCAAGTCTAGATCACATCAGATGGTTGATCTCTCATAGTTATCTCAAATCTTGATGGCCATTCTAAATACTCCTCCATAGAAAACAAAGAAAGAACTTGAAGTAGAAGATGTGGACTCTTTAGGAACAAAACCAATATAACAGCATTCAAAGACCACAACTAACTAGCCTCAGGACCTTGGTTTATATTTGAAGATATTCCCCCACAAAATGGAGAGGTGGGTTACATCAATTTGAAGCATGGATTGAATTACAAATGACTAGAACAGTAGCTACCCTTAAAGAAATACTAATGGAGTTTGTCTCCAGAATGATTGGAAATTTACGAGAATGGTTTCAAAGTTTAGGAGAATACAAGAAGCTTTAGGCTGTCGGGCATTTTGAGGTAGGAACTTTACTAGGAATGATCCATAAGGAATTTAATTGAGACTTCGAACTAATTGATATGCAAAGTCGTCAGGAATACTTTGAAATAAAGTGTTATTATCTAGACAAGAGGGATCTTCATAGGCATTTTCAAAAAATGTCTAAGAAATATTACATGTTAAACAAGTTTAATGACCTCAATCTCATATATACGTTTATTGCCTCTCTCCCTAAAAAACTCAAACCAGAGCTATAGAGAGCAATAAACTCTTTGCATCATGACATAATAGAAATCTCATTAGGAGAGTTATACCGACAGGCATTGGCTACTCTTAACAAACTATATACACAACAGAAATTCCTTAAGACTATGATGTATGAAAACCTATTTCACACAGGCCCATAAAAAGCCTACTTAAAGATTAATATAAGAAAATGGTAGGATGCTTTCACAAGAAAAAGTCCCATTTTTATAGGACAAGGCTAACATAATAATGACAACATCGAAGACCTCATAAAAGGAAAAGAAGAATTTTTAGATTCTTTAAGAAAAGATCTCCTGGAGTAAAAAAGTTAAATCGTTGCAATCTTTATGAAAACCTAGACATTATGTCAAAGGATTTCCTATTAAATCCAGAAGAGACATGAAACTTTTAAAATCTATTGAGGCTATTATGCCAATCATGAATGATGGAGAAGTTGAGTCAGTATTTAAAGAACAAATAAGTGAACATAAAGACAACCAATTTGTAGTCCCTATTATGTATCTACTGAAGAAAGTGATTCTTCTACAGGAGAAGATACATGAGAGAAAAATTACATGTTTATGATAAAAGAGTCTTCCCTAAAAGTAAATTCCAATATTACATTATACATAAGGCCCTACGTGGAAATATAGCTTAAGCAAGTACCGTTGACCTATTAAGGCTACAAGATACATAGACACAGGCTCTTATAGATTTATAATCAAGCCTCATATCCTAACCCCTGAAGCATCACAATCTCATGAAGAATATTTCACTACTACAAATGGTAAATCTTTTAAAATTGATCTCATAATCATAATAAAAAATTGGAATAAAATTCTTCCTGCATTACATCGTATGGACAAAAGTTCTTAATAGTAACCTCTTAGGGCAAGATGTATTACTTGAGATGGACATTTGTTTCCAAACAAATAAATTGCAAATTCTACCCCAAGGTATCAAATTTAAGCAGTTCTTCTGTCCCTACACTAATGTGTCCAATATGTTTGGGCTCTTAGAAGTTTCCCATTAATATGAAAGCATAAGAGACCAATTAATGCAACACTATCCTCACAGCCATGATCAATTTGATCATCGAAATCCTTTATGGCGAAACCTATAATTCTTCATCCAATTGCCATTCAAAAGGAATGAGAGTATCAATCCCACTAAGGCTCCCATCCAAGCATGAATTCAAAAGATTTGGCTCTGGAAAGAATAGTATGCACCATCCTACTATGACAAGGGTTAATTAAACCTACTAAGTTTGACTGAGCTTATCAAACATTTTATATAGAAAAAAGGACGATAAAATAAGATTACTAAAAGAGGCAAAGGTGTTATCGAAATTTGATATCAACATCGGATTTTGGCAGAGAGGGATAGAGTCTGTAGAATGATATAAGGCAACATTTTGCATCCTAATTGTCCAATATTAATGGAGGGTCATGTCCTTCAGCCTTAAGTTGGCCCCTTCATTATTCCATAAGGTAATGTTAAAGATCTATGAGCCCATACTAGACAATCCTTTAGTCTGTATAGATGATATCTTGCTATTCTAAAAAAATACGAGTAAACATAAGGCCTTACTAGAAAAGTTTATGTACATCACCAACAAGTACAATATAATGCTCTTAACCAAAAAAGGTCAGAGTGGTACTACCCAAATAGACTTGTTGGGTATGAAATCCCATGATGGACGTTATCAACCAAGTCCATATATCGTTAGTGAATTGTCCAACTTCCTTGATGAGAAGCCCACGACAAAACAAATCAACTATTCTTGGGTAGTATCAATTATATCTGAGATTTTATCCCTCATATTGTTGATTATACTAGTCAGTTGTTAAAGCCCTTAAAATAGAATCCTCCATCATAGGGAATAAAACAGACACACTCAGTACAATGCCTAAAGAAAGTTGCTCATAATCCACCATTGCTTAAGATTCTTGACAAAAGAGAACGAATCTTATAGATTGATGCCAATGAAGAATATTAGGATACAATCCTGATAAAAGAATTACACAATAAAAGATTCTATTATGGTCATGATAGTGACCAATTTTAGGAATAAAAAAAATATTAACATGCGATATACAAAATAGATCTTTACTGTAAAATGAGGGATAGAAAAATTTAGTTTCATTATCACTTTATTGTTGAAATGGACAACACATCTTTCCTAAAGGTGTTAGACCCTGAGAAAAAGACGCTTCTAGATAGTCAGTTTCTTAGGTGAAAAGTATGGTTCTCTTAATATAAATTATTAGTTTGACATATAAAAAGGAACCAAAACCCCATTGTTGACTACCTATCTCAACCTCAAAAAAACATCCAGCTTCTTACTTCTACCATCATTATCCTTTGATTCTCTTGATGACTAACCTTCCCGAAGTAGCAAAAATTAAAAGAACATTTCTTCCTTATGCAAAAGAACCCACAACCATTGAGGAAATCAATGACCTGGCAAGAAAAAGCATTTTTCATTAACTTCATCTTTTCTTAAAAAGACGAAATTGTCCTTGTGTCCCTCTTACTTTGATATACAAACCCCCTATTTAGTTGTCTTCTTCATTAGTGGGCCTCTTCCACATGAAGCAATGTGGTACCTCTAGGAATTTTTCGCTCTTTTTACATGTATTATTGTAGTACCTCCTCTATAGGTATATAACTCTCTTTGTAATCGCAACAATGAATCTTTTGCCTTATAGACTTTTTTATAATGGTATTTACTATTAATGCGAAGGAGAAAGAAGTTATCCCAAGTCAATGATCAATATAGATTATGGGACATTCTACTAAACAAACAAAACACACATTGCTTTTTCGTGCTTAATAGGCCTTACAGCCTGGCAAAAGATGGTCTCATCTACACACCTAACCAAGCACACCTCTGGCATACTTCTCTTTAATGGCTTAAGCATAAAGACATGGTCATGAAAAGTCTTAAGATGTTTTTATATGATTTTAGTAATTTTCCAAAATAGCATTATCCTATCAAATGTACCTCCATTGGGCTTTGACCTGGAGAACCAAGAATGATAGAAATAGATTTCCTAAAAGGATGGATTGACCCAGCCTTTAGTTTATTTCTTGAAGGACCATCTCAATCTCTCCCCTCATACTTCCAAGATTCCCAAGATCTTGATGAGGGTATGCAAGAGTTCAACAAAGAAAATTACAAGCATCTCTTCAAAAAATATGGACACATCACAAATGATGAAGAGAATCTATCTCCATCAAATGAGCCTATCCAATGGAAGAAGATGTAGGATCCACCATCAAAATAAAGTAGGCCTCCATGTTGTTTTAAAGAAGAACGAGATTGGAGTATGAGCCTCCATGAGGAGAAAAAATTGGTGAATTTAATGGATATATGGGGGGTTGAGAAGGAGTCATAGAAGAAACGCAAAAATTGCTGGAAATTGGAGTACAGGCCTCGGCCATAATCGTGGCCGAATCCCACGATCTTGCAGTGCGATAAGCACAGGCCACAATCATGGCCTGCGGAATGGCAGTACGGACCGACGCGTTTTTAATCAGAATTTAACCTTCAAAATCACCTATAAATTCAGGATTAACCTCATTTTTCTTATCACTTTCATTTTCACTTCATCTCTCTAGAAATCACTCTCCAAACTCTCTCACTTCTCTTTACAAACCAAAGAAGCTCAATTTCCTTCCCGATTTCCTTACGCCACATCATGCCTCGTGTCAAACATACTGTCAAGCGAACTATAGGACTAAGCCTTGCCCAAGTAGCAAGCCAAGGACGTCGAAATCGGGTAACTAACTTCGGAGCACCCTTCCCGATCTACTCAGAGGAGGAAGGTATTCGCTTCCAGACTCTTAGTGTTAAGAAGTTGGTAGTGCCAAAATATTTTGATTTTGCTACTTTGGAAAGAATTGGGTTATTAAAACAGGTCGAGAATCTTGCCGAAAGAATTAAGTGGGCAACTTTTATTCATTTTCGATTTTTGGTCTATCAAGAATTGACCCATGAATTCTTTTCTACTTTGAGTTATGAACCTAGCGACCCCAAGTGCCTTTGGTTTAGACTACGAGGTAAACCTTACGAGTTAATCTACGAGACCTTGTGTGAGATTGGAGGCTTCCCCGAGTCATCAATAGTGGATCAACATGATGACTTCCAAGTTACTCACTATTAGACCGAATTGACTGGGATGGAGCCTTTTGATGCGAAGAATGCCCATAATAATATTATTAAAAGTCACGAACACTTGTTGATGCACAAATTTATGTGTCAACTGGTTTTTGACAAGACAGAAACCAACAAGTGTTCAACGAAGGAACTGTTCTTCTTATGGTGCATGGATCACAGCATCCTAGTCTGCACCTCGACCCATATCTTTAATGCAGTCATTGCCAACATCAAAAAGAGAGGGAACAGTTTGGGTATGGGGTACTTGGTTTCAGCAGTTGCGGCGCATTTCCAAGTTGATCATTCCGGCCTTACTATTATCCGCCCTAAATTTCTTAACCATCATCACTTGCTGTGGGCGAAAATAGTAAACTCTTATCAAATGGAACTACGTGAGATCAATACAAAATCTCATGTAAGGATCAAGGATAGTAGGGCCAGTTCGAGTTTAGCGCCCCCACAAGAAGAAGACTCGACCAGTAAGGAATCCGAAGTAGGGGAAGAAGAGGAAGAGCCCGGTTGGAAGAAAGTGTTGGCTACAGTTGCTGAGCAAAATGTCGCTTTGACCCAAACACTAGAAGCCAACACAAAGATGCTGGCGGAGATGGCATGTGCACAACGCCAATAGATGTGGGAAATTCGACGCATCCAATGCTATTACGAAGCTCAGGGCATAAACTTGCCACCACCATCTCCCTCCTCATCTCAGTCACCTTAGCAACCACTTCCGTCACCATAAAATGCCAGGTTCTCACCCTTTATCTTTTATTTTTATTTGTTCTTTCAATTGTTCTATTTATTCACTTTAGTTCCTACTATTATCTTTCTTTTGTTGTTTGTGTGTATGTGTTTCCTTTTTCACATTGAGGACAATGAGTTATTTAAGTGTGGGGAGGGATTGGGTGTTTTGTTTTTGCTTTGTGTGTGAATTTTGCATTTTGTTTATTAGTAATTAGGTAGCATCGTGTGATTTGTGTGAATGTGGCAATGACTAGGACTTGATAAATGATTTAGCTCCAAGCATAATCTTTTAAGGCGGGACAACTTATTAGCTTGAGAAATTAGTGACCGAAGTATGGGAAACTTAATATGTCCACTAATTAGGGTTAAATGTTAGTTGGTTGCTCTAGGAGTCTGTCAGATTCATTTATAATTCCAGACGACCAAAGTATCGTAACTTTTTTTTTCATGAAAATGACTAGCCAAAGCACTAAGGGAGGCCTAAAATAATAATAATAATAATAAGTTTGTTAAATAATTTACTATGTTGACCCCTTTTGGAAATGGATCGGGTTATGAGTAGAGCTAGTAGCCAGTTGAGAATGTGATGTAGCTGAGTAACCGGATCGACACGCATTACAAATGTGTGCCTTCGCGTCAAAAGGCTATAATGACATTGCAACCAAGCAGTTAAATAAAAACATAGCCTAGTTGAGTAATCGGATTAACATTCATCGCAAATGTTTGCCTCCGTGTCAAAAGGATAGGTTCATGTTCTAGAAACAATTAACAAATGATTGTGGTTAATAAACACCTACCCACCGTGTAAGTAGCTTGAGTTTCATGAAAATTACTTAGGAAGGCTACAAGTTGTTAATCAAAGCATTATCAATGACTCTGTGTAGGTGACAGGAGCGACTAACTTGACATTAGGATTCTGATTAGTTTGTATATTCAGTTCAAAGTATTATGAAGCAGATTTCCCAAGTTAATAGGTTAGAACAATTTGAGAGACGGTGTTTGTAGTTGGATCTAATTGTTGAGTCCGAAACCATTGCTCCATTATTGCATTGCGTGCTTGATTGTCATTGTGTTTTTGTGTTGTTTTGTTTGCTTGAGGACAAGCAAACCTTTAAGTGCAGGGATGTGATAGGTGTAAGTTTTATAGTGTTTTTATGGTTAGTGTAGTGTGTGTTAGGATGTTGATTTTGTCATTTAGTGTGTGATTAGGATAGAATTTCTATAGTTTGTTAATATTTGTAATCAGTCGTGTTTTGGGTGAAAACATGTCATATGAGCTTAATTTTCATATATTTGGTGCGTTGATATGTTTGTTGAGTGTTTCAGGGTTCGGAAGAACTTTCGAAAGGCAACCTGAGGAATGGGTCAGGCCATGATCATGGCTATTATGCCACGATCGGCCCATGATCGTGGCTATTATGCCACGATCGGGGTGACAGAAGTAGAATGAAGCATCCCACAAATGCCACGATCGTGATAGAAGGCGGAACATTGGCCATGATCGTGGCAATGTACCCCACGATCGTGGCTTGCGCCTTACTATAAAAGGAAAAAAATGAAACCCTAGCTAGGAGAGCTGTCATTTTTTGCCAAATCTAGAAATCTAGAGAGATAAAGAGGAGAGAGAGAAAGAGAAGAAGGAGGACCCGACGCCAAGTTTCCCGGATTAGGTGTATTCCAATGCTGTGGTTGTTCTGAGCACCACGAAACATCGTTCCAGTTCTTATTTCCTTTGTATTTCATTTTTTTTATGATGTATAAAGTTGAGATGGTTATTGTTGAGCCTTACTTTGTGATGACGACATTCTAAACCCTGTTTTCACTTGATTTAATGCTAGTTTGATTATTTTATGTGTATGATGTGGGTGTTGTGGTTGATTGACGTTTTTATATTCCGATAACAAACTGAGAGGGTGAGTCAGAAGAAAACGATTGGACTAGGCTAATGAGAGTTAGGTAGCCCATTAGATCACTCAATCAATTTTATCTGGTGTTTTACGGAGAGAGATCATGTGTGAGGTCTGGTAGCTTATTAGAGCACTTTCGATCTAATTTAGGTTATGGGTAATTCGTTAATTGAGAAATTGCGAACTCTATAATTAAATTAGGGATAATCAAATAG
>JAOQMM010130366.1:0-15462 GCA_027563515.1 Erythroxylum platyclados | reverse complement strand
AAATTCAAGTCTCTTTGGATGAATATAGCCATGTGCTCTTCCGATCTATGAAATGATTCAGAGTGAAGATTTGAAATGCTTTTATTTGAAATGATTAAAATATGTAATGAGTTGCTATGTGATGCAAAAAAAAAAAAAGATATGCGATCGTCTTAACGTGCCATTTTTGTAGAGTATGTTCTTGAATATCCTTCGGTATGTCGGGCATGTGCTCTATGGGAGTAGTATGTTATAAGAGACGTAAAGATGAAATTTAAGAAGTGAAAGATCGATAGATTGGTCGAACATAGCGAGTCTATATAGGAACAAATTAAGCCCAAAAAGTACAAATATAGAATTCCTAGACAATAATTATGATGCCTTTCCTTAACAACCTTCAAATAAGGAAGGAAAGTGTTAGGAAATCAGGCAAGGATTCGATCTTGTGCACATCAAAATAATTATAAAAAAACTTTTTTCATATTTGATTTCTCGAAAGACAAGATCACTTAAATTCTATAAAATTATTGATAATTAAATCATAATAAAGCATTAACCTTAATTTGTACCTTATTTCGAAGCCTGAGCCTTTTTTTTGTCTTATCCCTTGAATTGTTTCTGAAACTAGCTAGTTTCATCCACTGTAGCTACACAAGTTTCCAACCTCTAATGATATCCATAGAACAAGTTAAGAGAACTCTAAAACTATTGTAGAGAGGGTTAAGCCTATTTATAATAGTTTTTAGGGCATTTTAGTAATTTAATTGACATTAAATTCTAATTTCAATTAAATTTTAATTAGAATTACAAATAATTATAATTAAATACTAATTATTCCTAAATAAGATCTAATATCTCTTATTGATCCTTATTTATTAAATATCTTAAATTTAATCATAAATTTTCTTCAACATTACAATCAAGTCTAACTTGATTAAAAATATCTTTGCTCTCTTCAATCTGTTGTTTATTTGTGACCCATTAGGTTCCCAAATATATTGGCAATGGATTAGGATTAGATAAATTAAACTCCTTTAATTTATCTTTAATTCTCTAACTAAACAATTTATATCCATAGATCAAGATTGACATTTAACAACAAATCATGACCACCCAAATATTTAGGAATGTCAAAGTGGTATTGACTAACCTTTCCGTTCATGATTTTTTTGTATAATTTAATCCTTTCATCATAAAATGTTCTAATTAGACATAGAGCATGATATTAATGTCTACTCTATTTTGATTCCAATCATATTAGTTCTACACTATTAGTTATTTATTCAATTAATGACATTTGTAAACTGTTTACAAAATTTTGATTCCATCTTGGCTAAGGATTTTTCAAATCAATATTAATCGAGAACAATGCAATAGTCCCCCTAATTACCTTAGGGTGACAAATCCTATCTGGATCACTTAATTACCTCTATATATTCATACTACATCCAATGACTGCTGACTTAACTACCCATGATTAGAATAGGTCATAAGTAGTATTAAAACATAGCAATCCCTTTAAAAGATAAAATTGGAGATCTCAAGTCAAAGGATCACTTATACAATCATGATAATGAGAATTTTCATAGATATATAAGTAATGTTCCAAATGGATTTCTCATATAGGGTCAGTTCAATGAACATGTTCTCTAGCAAGCACCTACACTTATGTTTAAGTATCTCCATACTTTAGCTTATGAGATCAAATGCTTCCTTTATATAGAAAAACATAATGTGTGCATATCTTCACTTTCTATTAATGTCCACTCTTTATAGAACAATGACTAGCAACAAATTAGGGATAATATATAAATCCTATATCATTCTTATAATTACAATCTCAATTTCATTTACAATACATAATTATCCCATGGACTTTATCATATACGTATAATATGTAAAAGATAAAGAATGCCTTCAAATTATTTTTTCACTAAACTATAACCAACCAATTGGCTGTAGGGCATAAACCAATAATCTCCTACTTATATTAAGCCAATCATTTAAGTATCTTATAACATATCACTATATGATTATCATGTCATTGCTAGGATGGTGTCTTAATGAGAGAATTCTGTAAGATTCTCTATAGTGAGCTCTTGTTTAAAATTTTACAACTTTCATCTTAATTGTTATCATAATTAAGAAAATTTCCTAAATAAATCCTTGGATTTTTTGTGAGACCTTATCTCCTTTTACATGCCCAATGGCTCTAATGTTCCATAGTATATTACTATCTTGAATGTATTAAATTCATTAAAGAACTTATTAACCTAATTAATCATTTCCACTAAATGAAAAATGTATTACGGCTTAATTAACAACCATCACTACATTGGAACTTGTCAAATCTCTAAATAGTATTGTTTTAAGTAAAATATACCTTAGTTAGGATTCACTTGTAAACTTAATGTCTTTATCACCTTGAACTCAAATATCAACTCATACATAAAATAATGGAAATCTTTAATACTTCGTAAGTGGCATATATCTCAAATAATAAACATTTTTAGTACCTTATCTAAATACTTGGACTTAGAATAGGTAAACAACTTCCAATCTATCTTTATGGATCTAATTCCCATAATTAAGCTATTATCTTTTAATATCTAACAAGAGTTTTTCTTGTACAATTATATTTTTAACAATTAAAAATTTAGAATTGTTATTCTTTATAACCAATATGTCTCTACGTACTCTCACTAAAGAGGAAAAATATACTACCACTAACCTTCTTGTACACATGATAAATTCACAATCATCTCCAAAATAAACTATTTGAATTCATCATGAAAGTAATTTTTTTAATTTCTCGTATCCTTTTAACTATAAATCAAATGTATCAACAAAGGCACTAGTTCTAATTTGATGTACTGTTATCAGATTTGAAACTTTCAAATTTCATCTTACTCCTACTACTTCTCTTGATAACCATTCTCTTATAAGTATACATTAAAACAAGCAATTTGTTCAATAAGTTTGTAAGATTATATCCAAACTTTTAGATATCTCATAACCTTTTATTACCCAATTTAGTTATAAACTTAATGGATAATATATGATTCAACCCACCATCAGATCCCTAAATCATTAACTTTGACTCTTTTAAGGATTTAGAATTTCATAACTAATATGAAATCTTACTAATTTATCTAATTAAAATGATTGAAGGTAAGTCATTATACTAGACATCACTATAGAAGAAATAAATATTGTGTTATACAATATCTTATACTGTTTATTCCTCCTTACATAAAACCACAATCGAATGAAATTTTATTGTGAAGGTATTCACCAAAGCATCCCATTCCTCATAGATAATAAAAAATTTATAACTCATAAAGTTGATCTCATCGAACTACTTCAGCATTCTCAAAGCTTAATTTCTACTTATATTTAAACAACTTGAGCTATTCAAAATTTTAAATTATCATTTCATTTAATACATATGAGTATATCACATAAACTCATTAGTAATCTAATGAAATATAAGTATCATCATTTTACAAATTGTTGTTGTGTCCAATACATCACATGTATAAATTTAACAATTTAATACCATCATTATCCTTTCATCAAAGGTTTATTTGATTATTCTTCAATTTAAGAAGTTTCATGACAATTTATAATCAAAAGGATACATATATCTTGGTATGTAACTTTATGATTCTCATCTTTTTTTTGAAAAATAAAGGAAATTGTATTAATAATGGCAAAAGCTACAACACAACATTATAATGAGTTGCAGTATTAGTCCGTAATTCAGCACAATCTGAGGTTAGAAGATAATATTAATGGAATAGAAAAAAAAAGTAAAATTACAGCATCCATATAGTTTTCAAGTCAGAGCAAAGTGAGTTTTCTTTTTTGTTAACCATGAAAGCTGCTCAAACCCAATTGATAATGTTTTTGGCTATCTGATATTTGTCTTCCACAAGTCCCTTGCATAACCTACTATTACGTTCCCTCCATATGAAGTATATGGTGGTAGTAAAGGCTGTTTTAATTAGTATTCCATCGAGTGATCTTGGCTTAGTTTTGGCTATGATCATGTTGAGGGTCTCCCTACATTCAAAGTTATATCCTAGTATATGTAGCATATACTGTATCTTGCTCCAAATGGCTTTTCTGTAGCTAGATTAAAAACATAAGTGATTCCTACTCTCTTTTGAATGTTTACATAGAACACAAATGGGATCATATACCCTATACCACGTATCCTTGGTACAAAGTCTATTTTTAATGACTAGTCAAGAAAAGACAGAAGCCTTTGGATTTAAAGGTTGCTTCAAACACATCTATGACATTGAAAGCCAGTTGAGGCCTATCTTTATCACTCATCAACTACTGGAAGTAACCTTAGAAAGATATGAGCAACTCCTTTTGATCAGTGATCAAATTGCCCCTGTGATCATGTATTTCAGTTATAATGTTTAGATTACATTTTGAAAGAAGGAATGTATAAAAGAATCTAGAATTTGAACCCCATCTTTGAGCCAATTCACTCGAACCTTTTGCTTTAAGATAGAATTGTGGAAAGCTAACTGCTCTTGATATTCCTTTAACCATCGGGTTTCATCAGTTCTCAAATCAGCGTCCAATGGGTTATTGTAACAGTCAATCTATACTTCAGTCAGCTTCATTTTTCATATATCCAGGTCTTGATTCTCTTGTTTCACAAAAACTTTGATGGTATGTTGAACTAATTTAAATTTTTACATCAATTAAAAGTGCTTTTGACCTTGCACTTCAATGATTTAGTAGCTACTAATAAGCTTCATAAAATTGTCCATTTTTGTAACCCCATTGAAAAATCTGAATGGATCTCCAGTCTAGTCGATTCACTCATGTGTTGGACAACGATGTATGAATGATCAGAGAAGATATTGTCACCAAAGCAGACTGATGCTTGTAGGAACTCACACAAGCATTTCTAGTTTGCAATGGCCCTATCTAGTTTCCGCTGGATCAATATGTCTCCTTGTTGTTTATTTGTCTAAGTGAACACCTGTCCATTATATCTCAAACCTATTAGATTGACTAACTAAAAAAATTAATTTAGCTCTCTGCTAACTCCTAATTTATATCGAATACCTTTTATTTCACTTGAATTTAGAGAGCAGTTGAAATCTGCAAATACTATCCAAAAATTTTGCATAACACTTTGAATATGTTGCATATCAGTCCACCATTTCACCCTCTGAAAAGCAAAATTTGAAGCATAGATAAGGGAGACTTTAAAGCTAGGAGATTTACCTTTAATTTGACATTGGAGATGAATGAACCGATCACTTTGATTGGTAATTTTCACCTTAAGGCATGCTGATTTATATAAACATATAATGCGACCATTGTAATGATGAGAATGATTTGTAATATGCTTCCATTGTGCTTCCAAAAAAGTTAGTCCTGATTGGATGTGAGAAGCTTCTATTTTGGTTCAAGTAGGCCTACCAACATAAGTCTCTTGTCCCACACCAACTCCTTTACCATGGACTGTTTTAGAGGGTCATTTAACCCTCTCCTATTCCATACTAATATAATCATTTAAGGGGATAGTCCCTTTTGTTTGGCTCTTCTCCTAGCTGACTTTCTTCCGAAATTGGAGGGAGAAAACTGTTATCTCCTCTAGTCCACAGCTTTCTTGCTGGGTCAGATGCATCTACTAGATTATAGCATCAGGTTGATGTTCCGGCTGAATCACCCTCTAATTGCTCCCCTTATTGCTCATTTCCTTAACTACCTTCAATTTGGTTCAGGAAGGTGTTTCCAGTTGCAAGTCTTGGACAGTTTAGTAGTTTACTAGGATTTCTAAGAGTTGCTCTATGTGACACTCCCTTCATCTCTATATTTTCATTAATCTTCTAAGGAATTATGGAGTTTGGATGAGTCTCGGTGTCCACTTCATTATTGTCTAGCCTCAGCCACTCCTTCTGCCATCCTATTTTAAAAATTATCCCAGTAGGCACCCATTTTCTAGTTGAATTGTTAGGTCGCTATAGATAAGAAACCTAAATTTTTGTTGGGACTAACTCCCCATTTCCACCTAACTTCATGACTGATAAGCATTCTAGGAAACTTGAATTACGTTTAATTTCAACACAAATCTTCGCATACCTGATTCTTTCCATTTTGAATGTTTGAGCATCTATGCATAACAGTTTGCCCAAAGAGCTTGATAAAAAGCTTAAACCTTCAACTATCCATAACTCTAATGGCAGATGATGAAAATTGAACCATATGGGAAATGCCTCAATAGAGTCCCTATCAAAGGCAATCGTTGGTTTCCATTTACACAGAAACATGGGTTAGCCTCCAACGTGCTAGGGACCCAATTCAATAATCTCATCAATGTGATAATTTATTGCAAATTTAAAAATTATTAAACCATCATCCATGAGTAGTGTATTTTCCAAGACCTTCTTCCCCCACTGGGCTATTGCTCCAAAATACTGGTGTTATAGACCAAGCCTTCTCACTAGCTTGCAGAAATTCGATGGGTGGGCATATCACTCCATCCTGCATGACATCCTAATAGTGCATCAACTGAATCTTGATCTATTATAATTAAAGTTTGTTTTTCAAAGCACCTACAATCAGTGTCATGATTCTCATCTTGTTGATTGAACCAATATGGCATCAATGGATATTCTTGGTTATCTAACTTTGTATTTGCTATTTATCTTAAGCATAAGTCTCCTTTGATCCAACATATGCAAACTATTTGTATAAACTTAGATTAATTACTTTTACTCAACAATCTATTCTTATCATGCTTTCAATATTGTTACTATACCTTTTAACTTTACTCCATGCAAGCATCTTGCTATTATGGTGTTGACATACATCTTACATGTTGTCATCAAAGTTTATAAGACATTAGTCAACTAAAAATTTCAATACATTTTGTCATCTATATGATTTTGACATATCTAATTTGATTTCATAATTTAAGGTTTTAATTTCAATTACAATTTTCAAGATCAATAACAATCAAACAATTTAATCAAATGAAAAAAAATAAATTATACTCTAACACCATTGTTGAGAAATCAAGTTAGGATTCAATCCCTAGCGCAGTAAAATAATTATGAAACTTTTTCATATTTGATTTCCCGAAAACAAATATCACTTAAATTCTATAAAATGATTAATAGTTAAATCATAATAAAGCATGAATCTTAATTTTTACCTTATTCCTAAGCTTGATCCTTTTTCTTGTCATATCTTAAGAATTGTTTATAAAATTGGCTCATTTTAACTACTGTAGCCACACAAGTGTTTGACTTCTAATGGTATCTACAGAATCAGTTAAGAAAACTTTTCAACTGTTGCAGAGAGAGATAGGCAAGGAGTGCTAACTCTATTAAAACTTAAATTTATTTATAATAGGTCTTAGACATTTTATTAATTTAATTAAACTTAAACTTTAATTAGAATTACAATAATTATAATTAAATACCAATTATGCCAAATAAGATCCAATATCTCATAATGATCCTTATTTATTAAATATCTCATATTTAATAATAATTTTTCTTTACAATCACATCCAAATTGGTTAAAATATCTTTGTTCACTTCAACCTGTTCTTTATATGTGACCCATTAAGTTTCCAAATATGTTGGCAATAGATAAAGGTTATAACCCTAAATCAAATTTAGGATTAGATAAATTAAACTCCTTTAATTTATCTTTAAATATCTAATTAAACAATTTATATATATAGAGCAAATTGGCACCTAGCAACACATCATGACCACTTAAATATTTAGGAATGTCAAAGTCGTTTTGATTAACCTTTCTATGCATGATTTTTTATATATAATTTAATCCTTTCATCATATAGTCTTTCGATTATGTATAGAGTATGTAATTAATGTCTAATTTATTTTGAGTCTAATCATGTTAGTTCTCCACCATTAGCTATTGATTCAAATAATGAAATTTGAATACTATTTACAAAATGTCATTCTAACTTGGCTAATGAATTCCTAAATCAATGTTAATCGAGAACAATGAAACATTCTCCCTAATTACTTTAGGGTGATGCATTATATCTTGATCGCTCAACTACCTTCGTATAGTTCATGCTACATCCAATGACTATCAACTAAACGACCTATGATTAAAATAGGTCATAAGTAGCATCAAAACATAGCAATCTATATATAAGATAACTTTGGAGATCTTAAGTCAAAGGATCACTTACACAATCATCACAATGAGAATTTCCATAGATATACCAGTAATGATCAAAATGGATTTTTCATATGTGTTCATTTCAGTGAACTTGTTCTCTAACAAGCACCCATATGTTTTTTCTAAGTATCTCCATACTTACGAGATCGATTACTTCCTTCAAAAGAAAAACATAATATGTTTTAAACTTTTTATGTTCTACTAATGTCTAGTCTTAATAGAATAATATCTAGAAACAATTTAGGGCTTATAAATAAATGCAATATGATTCTCATAATTATAATCTCACCATAATTTCATCTGCTATGTATAATTATCTCAAGAAATTTATCATAGATCTAAATATGTACAAGATAAAGAGTTCCTTTAAGTTATTTTGTCACTAAACTACAACCAACCGATTGGTTGTAGGGTATAAACTCATAGACAAAGCCTCATATAACGACACATAGATTAAATATTTTCTATAACGCCATATGTGTAAAAAAAAGGTAAGTGGCTTTTTAAAAAAGTGACAATAGGCTATAAAAGAGGAGGTATGGGTATGCGATATGTACTATAACCAAACTTAGACAAATACAAAATGTGAGCAGATTTAACTAATCTAAATACATTATATCCTAAACAAATTATATGATTCTGAAAATAAACTTGCTTATTAATGCAACAATAACACACTAATGGTTGAGCTTTATTTACACATATTTAAGTTACAAACCAGACCTACATGTGGATATTATAAAGGAAACGATGATGATTATAACATATAGGGGGACCTATTACTATAAAATGATGCCTTTTAGACTCAAGAATGCATAAGTTAAAAAGGCTTATGAATTTTATGTTCTATGATCAAATTTATAAAAAAAAGTAGAGTTATATGTCGATGACATGATTGTGAAGACTAAGGGAAAGGAACATCATTTGATAGACTTAAATGAATGCCTCCAAATGCTAAAAAATTATGGCATGCAAATCTTAACCATGAAAATGTCTTCTTTAGAACAACAAGTTGAATTTTTCTAGGTTTATAGTAAGCCAAATGGGGAAATAAGCTAAACTATAAAAGGTCTATACAGTAATGGAAACGAAAACCTCATGAACACATAGAGACGCTTAAAGCTTGGTAGGTAAAATGAAAATTATCTTATTTTCATTCCAAATTTGTAGAGAACTATCTTATGTTCTTTAAATTAATTAGACAAACTTAGGTTAGATTGGACAAACCAATTTCAATGGGCCTTTAAAGACTTAAATAGTTATCTATATAATCCCTCATTTCAAACAACTCTAAAACTTGGAGAAGACCTATATTTGCATATCATTGTTGCCCCAAAATCCTTAAGTTCAATCTTTATGTGAGAGGAAGGGTAACCGAGGTTGATAAATTATCCCAACATAATATTTGACGGTTTAATGATGCCATATTCAAGGATGGAGAAATATGTCTTAGTTTGTGTCAAAATGCCAAAAAATTAAGGTCGTTCTCTAAGCATATGCCGTCCTTATTGTAATGAACATACGTTCACATTAGTATTGTAAAAACTTCAATTTTTTGGTCAAATGGGAAAATATTATATAGAAATATGTTAATTTGATTTCATGTGTATCCTTAGAACTTATGTAAAATCCTAATTATTAGCCAATTTCATTATTGAGTGCACCATTTTAACAAACATCATAGACTTGGATAATTTAACTTTGACAAAGGCTTTATGCTTATGGATGATACGTGTTGATGATGCTTTAAGTTATGAAGGAAGTAAGGATGGAACTATCCTTCTAAATTTATACAATATTGAATTCAAATTATTATGAAAAGAATAAATTATGTCTCAAATAATAAGGCCAATTATGAGGCTCTACTTTAAGGAATTTAGATAGCAAGAAACTTGTAGATCTATATTGTGATAATTAAATTAGATTTCAGCTTATGGTAAACCAATTAAATGGGTCTTACATTACTAAGGAAGAAGCAATGTAGAAATACTTCATCCTGTATCAGACTTTGGCAAGAGGAATTCCTATTCAAATTCCTAGGTAATAAAATAATATAGACTAGCTATCAAAACTTGGAGTATTTGTTATAAAGATGTCTAAAATTTAAGGTCAGTATTTCATATGAAGATATGCTTCAAAATCAAGTGTAAGAAATGCTAGAAGACTAGAGAAAATTTATAAGATTATATCGAGGAGGGAGTATAGATCTTGGAACATTTCTCACACACAGTCAGACATTATAGGTTCATGCTTTTGGTGATAGATTATTTCATAAGTACGGAGAAAGGGAAACCATACCTTGCTATTATAGGGAGGATAGTTCAAAAATTTGTGAAAAATAATATATTCTATAAATGTAGGATTTCAACAACAATAGTCATAGATAATATCCTAGTTTGATTGCTCATATCTATGTAGTTTTTACAAGTTTCAATGAATTTAAGGAAGTTTTACATTATTATCTCATCCATAGGTTAACAAGTTAGTAGAAGTCACCAACGTAACTCTAATAAGTAATTGAAGAAAAAGGTAGATCATGTGACAATAGTTTAGGTGGATGAATTACATAGAATCTTATACTTTTTATAACCTTACTCTAATAATTACTATATAGCCACAAAATGATAGTTGCATTTACCTAAGTTTCTCCTAATTTGTTGGTTAATAGTATTAAGAATAATAAGAAAAAACTAAGCATTCATATTGTAATAAAGTTTTGTTAATGAGGCTGGCGTCTTGGGGTTTATGGTTAGAATCTAGGGGATTGCTTGGTCTAGAACTTGAACTAGTTGTTTAATTTTCTCGATTATTCTATTCAAAGTTTAAATGATTTCTTTATCTAAAATTATATATGTTTGAATAAGAGATATATTGTTGCACTAGTTTATTGAAATATTTTACAAAATTGAGCTTATTCTATATACAAACTCTCTAAGCTCTTATGATTGTAATCACATGATTCATAAATCATAATATAGATAGAAATAACATTGATTTTCTATTTACCAAGAATCTTAACAAAAGAATCAACCATTACATTCAACAGTTATATACCATCAAAATTATATACACCAACATTCATAGTATGTATAACTCTCTCATTAGGCCACTAGTAGTTGTTGGAATATATTTTCTCTTAAAGTGAAGAGTATCTTCATTTTTCATTCCTATAATAGCACCTATTGCTAATAAGTCAATGTTCATTTGCAAGTATTTACGAACTCCATTGTAGAATATCTAAATAATCAACCAATCTAGTAGACATGATAAGTACATTTCCTTTGTAGCTCCTTAAACCTCTCCCAAGTTTCATATAAAGAATTACCATCCAATTAAATAATACTTTCAATGTCATTCCTAAGCATAAAAATTTTAAATGGGATGAATTACTTGCTAAAAATGCTTAAGATAATGTGTTCCAATCAGTGAAGGAATTCAAGGCCATTGAGATTAACCATTCTTTAGCTTTATCTTTCATGAAAAAAAGGAAAAAAAAAACTCAATTTGATTGCATCCTCACTCACTCCGTTCATCTTGATTGTGTCATAAGTGGTCAAAAAGTCTTTTATGCAACTATTGGGATCCTCTAAAAATTCTTTTATTACACTATAGTGATAAGGCCCAACTTAATTTCAAAATTGTTAACATTTATGATAGATCTCAAAATTCTTATAAGAGATCCATTTATGTCATGAACGCATTTTATTTGAGTTCTTTACCATGGGTGGTATTGATTAGTTTACTTTTACCTCTAATCTTATTTCTCTTGTTTATTATAGCCTTCTTAATTTTCATATGATATGCAAAGTGCTTTCAATTTGCAAGGTTAATTTCAAAGCACACATGAAAAATAACTTTTTTAGGAGAGGATTGACAAGACGATATATAGGATGGAGAAATAGTAGCTGGAAGAAAGTCATATGCTATGAAGACTTAAAAAGAGTTTCGATGTGTATGAACAACATTTGGTCCGAATAGAGAAGTGTTTGTCAACTTATTTCCATCATATGGGATTCTGAGAGCTATAACCACCTTCTCTGCCATCTGAACTATCTATAATCTTTGTTGAAGATAATGATGATGATGGAATGACTGTAAAATTGGTTGTTCATTCTATTTTTTTTCATTTCATTTTTATTTTTGTTTATTTCCTTTATAGTTATTAACTCACTTAATTTGTAGTTGTCATATTTCCTTTTTGATTTAATATGTTGCCTATTATTTTGTTTTGATTATCTTTACATTTTATAGTTTTTTATTAGTTCTTTGTGTATGGTACCAAGTGCTTTTGGATTTATCTCACATATATAAAGGAAAATCACATCAACATTAAGGCATAGAGAAAATTCTTTTGTTCTTAATTTTCTTGCATAACTTCTCCACATTTTAATTTATTTTATTTTTATACTTTATGTTTTTCCATTAAGGATAATATACAACTTAAATGTGAGAGAGGAATCATCTAAAGCCCTAATTTATTATAAGCATTAAATCCATTTGCATTCATTTTATGGATTTGCACTTCTAAAAAATTAAATAAAGATATTGATGTAAACTAAGTTGATTTACTAAACATCAAATTACTTTTTAATTTGATTGCATTAGATTAATAGACATGATTACCAATAAGTAATTTATTAGAAACTTGACTAAATAGTCTTAAGAATAATGCATAGAGTAAATGATTTTACAAGTATATGATTTAACATGTTATGAGTTTAGAGCTAAGCTTAGCTTTATGAGTAGTTAATTAGCCTAGAATGATAGCGAATTGAAGAAAAACTGAGAATCAGTGAAGAAACATGGGCATAAAATAAATCACACTCTGTTAATTTTGATTAAAGTAGTCAAAGTTATGAATGTTACTAGTAGCCAGTTAAAACTATGATCTGACTAAGTACTCAAAGATATTCATGAAATTTAAACTATATTGGTCATGCTCTCCTAGTACAATTATGATTTGTTTCTCATACAATTTGTTAAATACTTATTTGCTTTTACTTTCTACTTTCTTATATTTACATTATGCATGAGGTAAATTTATTTGGTTAAGTTGAATTAAAAAAAATCTAGGTTAGGTTGACATTGAATTACCATTTTGTATAATTGTATAGAGATTTAGGTAGTTAATGAATAAGGTAATTGAGGAATAAAGATGATACTTAGATATTTACGACTAATTTGATTGAGAATATGAAAACCTTAAGTGTGAAGTAATTTAATGTGAATAAAACGTAATTATATTTTACTATTGTTTTACTATATTTTGATATCTAAATTGCTTTGGTTTAATTATTTTATGTAACATTTTTAAGTAATTAAGCATAAGTTGATTTAGTATTAGTATGGCCAAGAACTAAAGAGTTTTGTAAGTAAAATTAGGTAGAAATCTCGATATTGGCTAAACTTTAAGTGGCACACAGTCGTGTGCTACGTTTAAAATAAGAACATGGACTACCATATAACCGTGCATACATAGACCTTATGTATGATTTGAATACATATTTAGAGAGTGCTTAGTACAATATTTCTACTTCAAAATTTTTTTTAAGGTACATTTCATACTAAAAAAGGGCAGTAAATGACAATTAGGAATTATAAGTTAATTTTTTAGTATTTATCCATATTAGATTTTTTATTAGTTGTTCATAAAAAAATTATATCATTTAATATTATATTTTGAGTAAATTGATGAAGAACCTCAATTTGGGGTATTTAGAAAAATTATGATTTTTGTTAAAATGTCAATTATGAGGATTAGGTTTATATTAATTGTATTTGTTTTACATGATTTATTGATATATAAATATTAATAGGCATATGGCTTGTAATTTAAGGTGTTATTAAACAAGTATAGTTATCTCCAACTATAATTATGAATGTGATTATGTAATTGGGTGCCTCATATGCATATTAGGTATGCTAAATGATTGAGTTTTATTAATTATATAATTTAAGGCCCAAAAATATTATTTTTTCTATATGTGTTAAACGTGCAATGATGAGTATCATTAGATGAAGCCGATTAACTAGTGCCAAAATAGTGTAATTATCATTTTATTACTTGATGCAAATTAATTAGGATCAGATCTAGGTAAGTACATCTTTGGTAACCAAGGTGAATTAGTCAACCGTTACCCTGGTGATGGTTGTAGATTGCATCATGTTTTAGTGTATATTTAGTTGTTAATTTGATTATTTAATGCATGTTTAGGTTAGAATTGTGTTAGTTTGTTAAATATTTGTGTTTTAAGTGTTTTATGGGCTAGAGCATGCTTTTGAGCTTTAATGTTGTGTATTTAATGTGCCTTGATGAGTTTGCTAATATTTCAGGGCTAATATTGAATAAGGGAGGAGTTTTGGAGGAGACCCGAACCACAACAAAGGCCCACGATCATGGACAGTAAGTCACGATCATGACAGAAGCAGGTGCAAGGAGCCATGATCGTGTCCCTGTCTGCCACAATTGTGGCCTGCATGATAGAACACGCGGACAACCTTACCGACTTGAGTTTTCGAGGGACTTTTTAAACCTTTCGGACTCCAAAAAAGCCCTAGGGTTGCACAAATTAGAAACACCTATAAAAGGATTAATGAAGAAACCCTAAAAGAGCCTCCAATCTACCATTTTGAGAAACACTACAAGAGGAGAGAAGAAGAAGAAAGAGGAAGAGGAAGAGAGGCAAAAGAAGCAGGTCTTTGTGGTTGCTGTTCTCCCGAGGCATCCGGATCCCCATTCTATTATGTATTTCTTTCATCTTGTTGTTCTTTTCTTTGAATATGAAGATGAATATGAATATATGTGTGGATTTGGGATTGATTAAGATGTTTTAATTTCCTTTGGGGTTTGACCTTGATTTAATGTTACTCTAGTTATTATTGTGTTATTTTGATTGGGTGTTATGATTGATTGTTGTATCTTTATGCTTCGGTAACAAACCAAGAGGGTAAGTCGAATGCAAAATGATTGGGTTAGGTTAATGAGAGTTAGCTGACCTAATAGACTATGCAATCAATCTAATCGGTTATTATATGGAGAGAGATCCCGTGTGAGGCCCGATTATTTATTAGAAAGTTTAAAAACCAATTAGTGTTAAGGTTGATTTTAATTCAGAGATCACATGTTTGATACTAAACTTGATTAGGATTTATTAATTAGCGTTTATGATTATAACTTAAGAGAGAGTAATCCTCCCTTCGATAATTGATATGTGTTTAAATGTTCATACATTTGATATATTACACTTAGCAATTAATGACATAAAGTAGCTTAAAATATTC
>JAOQMM010130262.1:0-15493 GCA_027563515.1 Erythroxylum platyclados | reverse complement strand
GGTCACCGGCCCCAAGCCCGAGCGCTGGGTCCGCCAGACCGATTTCTCCAACGAGGAGGCCGTCGGGTTCCTCGCCGACCGGTTCAGCCGGCTCGGCATCGAGCGCCGGCTGGTGCAGCTCGGGGCCGAGGAGGGCGACCCGGTGGTCATCGGCGCGGCCGAGAACGCCGTCGTCTTCGCGGTGACCGGCCCGGGCGAGGTGCGCGGCGTCGGCAACGGCGATCCGAGTTCGCACGAGCCCGACAAGGCGAGCGCGCGCCGCGCGTTCCACGGACTCGCCGCGGTGTACGTCGGGGCGAAGGGAACTCCGGGGACGATCACGCTCCGCGCGAGCGCGCCCGGCCTGAAGAGCGCGACGCTCACCCTCCGAAGCCGCGCAGCCACGTTCGCGCGGCGCTAGTCGACGACGGAACCACCTCCCGAGCATCGGTATGGATCGATGCTCGGGAATGTTTTCGGGGACGAGCCTCATACTAATAGATGCTTTGCCGATGACCCTTCCCCTCGCGGCGCTCGCGTTGCTCGGTCCCATCCAGACCTCGACGCCCGCTCCGGCCGCCGCTACGAACGCTTCGGCGAAGGCGCACCGCGCGCCGTCGGTGCCGCTCGTCACGCACGACCCGTACTTCTCGATCTGGTCCCCCGCCGATCGCCTGACCGACACGGGCACGGTGCACTGGACGGGGCGTCCCCAGCCGCTCACCGCGATGATTCGCATCGACGGACAGGCGTTCCGGCTCATGGGGGGCGAGGCGACGATCCCCGCCCTGCCGCAGACCGGCACCGAACTCACCGCGACGCGCACGATCGCGACGTACGCGGGCGAAGGCGTGCTCGTGAAGATGATCTTCACCTCGCCGCTCCTCCCGAACGATTTCGATCTCCTCTCGCGCCCCGCGACGTACGTGACGTGGGAGGTCTCCGCGACCGACGGCAAGCCGCACCGCGCCGACGTCTACTTCGACGCGGGCGCCTCGCTCGCGACGAACGTGCCGACGCAGACGGTCGAGTTCCGCCGCCAGAAGATCGGCGCGCTCACCGCGCTCTCGACCGGAACGGTCGAGCAGCCCGTGCTGGCCAAGACCGGCGACGATCTCCGGATCGACTGGGGTCACCTCTACCTCGCCTCCTCGACCGGAACAGGCTTCATGGGCGATGGCGCGGCGAGCCGGATGGCGTTCTCGCTGAACCAGCGGCTGACCGACGACGCGAAGACCGGCCCCGCCGCCGACGAGGTGCTCGCGTTCTCGATCCCGCTCGGCGCGATCGGGAAGACCGCCGTCGCGCGCCGCCTCACTATCGCCTACGACGATAAGTACGGCATCCAGTACTTCAAGCAGAACCTGCGCCCCTACTGGCGCCGGAACGGGATGGACGCCGAGGGGATGCTCCGCGCCGCCGACGGGCAGTACGGCTCGATCGTCAAGCGGAGCGCCGCGTTCGACCGCGAGCTCGCCGCCGACATGACCGCCGCCGGGGGCGCGGACTACGCCTACCTCGGCGCGCTCGCGTACCGGCAGTCGCTCGCGGCGCAGAAGCTCGTCGCCGACCCGAACGGCAAGCCCCTGAGCTTCAGCAAGGAGAACTTCTCCAACGGGTGCATCGCGACGGTGGACGTCTTCTATCCCGCCGCGCCGCTCATGCTCCTGCTCTCGCCGTCGCTCATGCGCGCGACGCTCGAACCGATCCTCGCCTACTCCTCCTCCGAGCGGTGGAAGTGGCCCTTCGCGCCCCACGACATCGGCACGTACCCGAAGGCCAACGGCCAGGTGTACGGCGGCGGCGAGCGGACGGAGGAGAACCAGATGCCCGTCGAGGAAACGGGGAACATGCTCATCCTCCTCGCCGCGCTCGCGAAGGTCGAGGGGAACGCGGATTTCGCGCGCCCGTACCAGCCGGTCCTCCGGCGCTGGGCCGCGTACCTCGCGGACAAGGGATTCGATCCCGAGAGCCAGCTCTCGACCGACGACTTCGCCGGGCACCTCGCGCACAACGTCAACCTCTCGGTCAAGGCGATCGAGGCGCTCGGCGCGTACTCCCAGCTCGCCGCCGCGATGGGGGACAAGACCGAGAGCGAGAAGTACCGCGCCCTCGCGCAGCAGTTCGCCGCGCGTTGGACGAAGGAGGCCGTCGACGGCGATCACACCCGTCTCGCGTTCGACAAGCCCGGCACATGGGCGCAGAAGTACAACCTCGTCTGGGACCGTCCGCTCGGACTGAACCTCTTCCCGACGGAGATCGCGACCAAGGAGGTCGCGTACTACCGCACGAAGATCCATCCCTACGGCATCCCGCTCGACAACCGCGCGGACTACACGAAGCTCGACTGGACGATCTGGAGCGCGACGCTGACCGGCAAGCGCGACGACTTCGACGCGTTGCTCGCGCCGTCGATCGCGTACCTCGATTCGACCCCGAACCGCATCCCGATGAACGACTGGCACGACACCTCGCGCCCGAAGCCGGTCGGATTCCAGGCGCGCTCGGTCGTGGGCGGCGTCTTCGTCAAGCTCCTCGACGATCCGAAGGTCTGGACGAAGTGGACGCGCCGCGACTCTCTGCGGCCGACCGGCTACGCGCCGGTGCCGGAGCGACCGGTCTACCGCGAGATCACCCCGAGCGCCCGCACCGCCGCCTCGTCGTGGCGCTACCGCTTCGACGCGCCGACGGGCGAGTGGTGGACCTCCGCCTACGACGACGCCGCCTGGAAGGAGGGCTCGTCGGGCTTCGGCACCGACGGAACTCCGGGCGCGACGGTTCGCACCCAGTGGAACACGAACGACATCTGGCTCCGCCGCACGTTCGATCTCCCCGCGATGACGAACCCCCTCCTGTGGGTGCACCACGACGAGGACGCCGAGATCTGGATCAACGGCGTGAAGGCGGCCGACCTCGGCGGCTACACCGGTGATTACGACGCCTTCCCGATCCTGCCCGCCGCGCTCGCGACGCTGAAGCCCGGGAAGAACGTCGTCGCGATCCACGTCCGATAGACGACCGGCGGTCAATTCATCGACCTGAGCTTCGTCGAGCAGGTCTCGCCCAAGAAATAGACGGTCGACGAGACAACGCAGGAGGAGTCCACCTTATCGGGGCGGACTCCTCCTGCGCTCTTATAGAACTCTGGTTATCGCGAGGCGGCAGGAATCAAACGCCGCCCGGGCCATCCTTGCCGGCGTTCGGACCCGCGAGAGGGGGCATCTTGTTCAGCTTCTTGCCGGGGACGTTGGGCGGGGCGTTGGAAGTGCCGGAAGTCGGTGCCGCCGCTTTCTCAAGCGCCGCGTCCTCGCCTCCCGAGCAACCGCTCACCAAGCCTCCGCCGATCGCCGCCAGGGCCAGTAACGCGAGACCTCCCCTCACAGATCCGACCCGCTCTTGTTGAGCGACCACAGATACTTGCTCAGGTCGGTGATCTTCACCTCGGTGACCGAGCGCCCGTAGCGCCAGTCGGTTCCCTGAGCGAGTTGACCGGCCTTCATCGTCTTAGCGTGACCGTCGATGAACGAGACGATGCCGACCCCGTCGTAGCGAGGCATGAACTGGCCGGTATCAGTCTCGGGGACCCCGGTGCTCCCGCCGATCCCGTTGGGATTCGGCTCGGTCGCATCGTCATTGCCCCATCCACCGAGATAGCTGCAGACTGTACTGTTCGGTCCGCTGGCGGCGGGAGAGTCGGCGAACTCGCTCGGATAGAACGCTCCGTTGCTGAGCAACACGAGCGGTTTCGATCCCACGATCAGGACCGTCTCCGCCGGGCTTTCAGGGCGTGTCGCCGAGATGGGAAGTCCCCAGGGTCCGGCGGTGCTCGCGCCGGGGAGAGTGGTGCCTGCGGAGCACAGCTTGTTCGGTTGGAGGTAGTTCAGGTTCATCGCGTACGTCGTGAACTGAGACGTCCACTGATCGTCGTAGCGCGGGCCGCCGGAGCCCCAAACCTTGTAGACGTCGGCCTCGAGCACCGGGGGCTTGAAAATCGAAGAGCTCTTGCTGAGAGGCGACTTGACGTACGGGATGATCGCCATGTTCCAGTTCATCTGAGCCTCGGTCACGTTGTTGCAGAATCCGGTCACGCGTCCGGCGCTCTTTCCGGTGTCGCAGTTGTGGGCGGGCGGGAGCGTGTCGTCGCTATCGGAGAGATAGACCTGCATCCCCGTGTTCTGTTGCTTTACGTTCGAGAGGTCGGCGGTCTTCTTCGCGGCCTGTTTCGCCTGGGCGAACACGGGGAAGAGGATGGCGGCGAGGATCGCGATGATCGCGATGACGACGAGGAGCTCGATGAGGGTAAAGCCACGGTGCTTCATTGCGGTGCTCTGGAGAGGAACGGGGCCGATTGCTCAGTCCGTCGAAACCACACCCCTGCCCACTAAAAGTGCCGGGGGCGTAGGATCTACCTTATCACAGAACTCCATGGACGAGACCACGAAGCAGACCGTTCGCCAAGGCGGGTCATTCTCCGAAGTCGGATCCTCTGACTATTTCATTCCCGTCGTCGAGATGCCCTGGATGAAGGTGCGTTGCGCGAGGAAGAAGAGCACCACGATCGGGAGCGCGAAGAGGAGCGAGGTCGCCATGAGGAACGGCCACTGCCCGCCCTGCGCCGAGAGGAACTGCTGGAGGCCGTACGCGAGCGTGTACCGCGACGAGTCGTTCAGATAGAGGAGCGGGCCGAAGAAGTCGTTCCACGTTCCCAGGAACTGGAAGAGCGCGACCGTCGCGAGCGCCGGGCGCGCGAGCGGGAGCATGACGAGGCGGAAGATCGTCCACTCGCCCGCCCCGTCGAGCCGTGCGGCCTCCGCCATCTCCTCGGGCAACGTGCGGAAGAACTGGACGAGGAGGAAGATGTAGAACGCCCCGCCGAAGAACGAGGGCACGATGAGGGGCAGGTACGTGTCGTACCAGCCGAGCGCGCGGTAGAGCGCGAACACCGGCACCATCGTGACCTGTCCGGGGATCGCCATCGTCGCGATCATCACCCCGAAGAGCGCCTTCGAGCCGTCGAACTTGATCCGCGCGAAGCCGTACGCCACGATCGCGCTGGAGACGACCGCCCCCAGCACGTTCAGCGCGCACAGAAAGAGCGTGTTGCGCAGGTACCGCCGAAAGGGGATCGCCTTGAGGGCGTTCGGGTAGTTCTCGGGATGGACCGGGCGCGGGATGAACGAGGCGAGCGAGAGGCCCGGCGGGCCTTGACTCGCCGCCGACTCGCTCTGGCCCGACTCGACCGCTCCCGCGTAGAGCTGGGCGTCGGATTTGAGCGACGTGGAAACCATCCACGCGAGCGGCAACACCGCCGGAAGCGCGAGAAGGAGCAGGACGAGGTGGATCGCCAGTTTGCGGAAGGGGCCGATTCTCATCGCCGACTAATCCTGGTACCCCAGCTCTTTGCGTCGCTTCAGCTCGCGCGCGAGCTCGGCCTCGGCGTCCTTCAGCGCCTGGGCGGGAGTGACGCGGCCGCGCGTCGCGGCCTCCTCGGCGCGCGAGACCGTATCGAGGAGGAACTGCTGGTACGCCACGGGCGGATTGACCCGCAGGTTCGGCGACGACATAAGGTCGACGAAGGTGCGGAACTGCGGATACTTGCGCAGGTAGGCCTGATAGTCGGGAGAGTTCGCGATCGCGGGGGTCAGCGGAAGCCACCCACCCTTGACGTAGAAGTGCGCCGCGCGCGCCGGGTTCCGAAGCCCCGACCAGAACCGCACGAAATCCATCGCTCCCTCGACGTGCCGCGCCGCGCTCGGAATCAGCATATAGTTTCCGTTGGCCACCCCCGCGCCCACGCGCCCGCCCGTGGCCGGGGGCGGCAGGATGTGGGTCCGGTAGTCGAAGTTCGGCGCGAATTTACCCACCTGCTCCACGCGCCAGGGACCGTCGAGCGTCATCGCATACGACCCTGTGAGGAAGCGCCAGCCGCCCGCGCCGTCGGCCCCGGTCAGTCCCGCCTCGAACCGGACGACGTTCTCGTAGCCGAGCACCTTGCGGCGACGGACGATGTACTCCAGCGCGCGGAGGTTCTGCGGCGTGTCGATCGTGACCCGGCCCCGATCCCAGTCGTAGAGCCCGCCCCCAAACGCCTCGGAGTAGACCTTGAGTCCCCAGGGGATGAAGCCGATCCGGGAGAACTCGCCGCTCTTCGTCCGGCGCGTCAGCCGATCGGCCTGCGCGTCGAGCTCCTCCAGCGTCTTCGGAGCCTGATCGGGATCGTAACCGGCGGCGCGGAGCTGTTTGCCCGAGACGTACAGCCCATCCATCCCGAGTCCGGTGCACACTCCGTACAGCTTGCCCTTGTAGGTCCCGAGCCGGCGGACGACGGGGTAGACCTCGGTCGCGTACAGCCGCTTCTCCTCGGGCGTGAGCAGGTCGTCCATTGGACGCAAGAGCCCGTTGTCCGCCCAGTTTGGGAGCACCGGAAGCCACTGCGCCATGAGATCGGGCGGGTTCGAGCCGACCGCCGCGAGGAGGAACTTCGCGGTGGCGTTCGAGTCCGGGATCGAGAGCGCGGTGACGTGATACTTCGTCTGCGAGGCGTTGTACTCGGCGGCGATCCCCTCGATGACGGTCTTCCACTCCGCCGTCCACATATGCCAGAAGACCACCTCCTCGCGCGGAGGGGCGGGCGGCGGGGGAGGATCGGGCCAGAACGCCCAACCGATCCCCAGCGCGACGAGCGCGCCGCCGAGCAGAGTGCGAAAGCGGGGAAGGCTAGGCATTGTAGTGCACCCAGCGACGGCCGCTGCGGAAGACGAGCGCGGTGAGAACGACCACGATCACGAAGAGCACCCAAGCCATCGCCGAGGCGTACCCCATGTCGAGATAGAGCCAAGCCCGGTTGTAGAGGTAGAGCGCGTAGAAGAGCGTGCTGTCCTCGGGGCCGCCCTTCGTCATGATGTAGGCGTTCGTGAAGGTGCCGAACGCGCCGATCACGCCCATCACGAGGTTGAAGAAGATCACCGGGGTCAGGAGCGGCAGGGTGACTCGGCGCGTGCGCTCCCAGGCGTTCGCCCCGTCGAGCGTGGAGGATTCGAGCAGTTCGCGCGGGACGTCCTTGAGACCCGCGAGGTAGATCACCATCGAGCCGCCGACCCCCCAGAGCGAGTGGATCACGAGGCTCGTGAGGGACCACTTCGGATCGGTGAGCCAACTCGGCCCCGTGATCCCGATCGTCCGGAGCGCGACGTTCGCGAGCCCGATCTGCGGGTTGAAGATCCAGACGAAGAGGAGAGATCCCGCGACCGAGGGGATCACCGAAGGCAGGTAGAAGAGCGTTCGCCAGATCGTCATCCCCCGCAGTTCGATGTTGAGTAGGAGCGCGAGCGCGACCCCCGCGACGATCCCGAGCGGGATCGACATCACGGCGTAGGTGATCGTCACCTGCAGCGACTTCCAGAACAGCGGATCGTCGGTGAGGAGGATCCGATAGTTCGCCATGCCGACCGAGCGCGGGGTCGAGACGATGTTGTAGCGCGTGAACGAGAGTTCGATCGAGCGGAGGAACGGCCAGAGCGTGAAGATCAGGAACCCGGCGACCCAAGGGGACACGAACGCGTACCCGACGAGGTTCCGCCGAACGCGCTGAGAGACCACCCAGAGAGCATACGCCATGAAAAATTTTGATAAAACGGTGCAATTCACAAGCTATCGGAACTATTGAAAGTTCTACAATGAAGGGTCATGCGTAAAAAGCATCCGGCACCGCTGCCTCGTGCGGCCATCCGTGCCTTCACCCTCATTGAGCTGCTGGTCGTCATCGCCATCATCGCCATCCTTGCCGCCATCCTCTTCCCGGTCTTCGCCCAGGCGAAGCGCGCCGCTAAGGTCACCGCCGACCTCTCGAACATCAAGCAGATCGCGCTCGCGGGCGAGATGTGGAAGGCCGACCACGATGGGTATCTCGTCCAGGCCTCGTACAACTACCAGAGCCATGGCGAGCCGACCGGGCTGATGTATCCGTTCGGTGGTTGGCGAATCGCGCTCGCGCCGTACGTGAAGAGCAAGGATCTCTTTAAGTCACCGCTCGATCCCGGTTTGGAGACTCAGGGCAAAGGGACCAAGGCGACGGATCATTTCTACTCCTGCGACGTCTATGACACCAGCACGGGCTACTGTGCCATCGACCCGAAGACCAACGACTATTACTGGAAGGATGCGGGCGAGATCGGGAGCCGACACACCGATGACGACTTCGCGTCGAGCTACCGACTGAACTCGAGCAACCAGCCGGGGTACCGCGCCGATGACCCTTCGATCCATTTCCGCACCTCCCTGAACGAGAGCGGGATCGATCAGCTCGCTTCCGCGATCTTGATCGTTCCCGGTGGCAAGGGTGTGGGACAGAATCCGCCCTACGACGAGGTCACCACCGCCGACGCGGGCTATACGAACGACATCGCCTGCATCAACGACGTGACCAACGTCGAATTCGACCGCAGCACCCCGGTCGGGGCCAATCCTTCGAAGGGCACCCGCAACGGCGGGAAGGCGAACTACGGGTTCGGCGATGGGCACGCCAAGAACATGGCCTGGGGACAGACATGGCGCGCGATCGGACCCGCGACGAAGGACAGCGCGGGCAACGCCGTGATTCCGACGATGTGGCGCCAGAGCTTCATCGGCGCGCCCGACTACTGCAAGGTCCAGGAGAACGACCCCCGCTGATGGAGAATCCGCGCACCAGAGTTTTCTCTGGCGCGCGGATTCTTTCTTAAGAAGGCGGTGCGCGCTTACTTGAAGCCCGCGCCGCCCGTCACGCCGTAGACCTCGCCCGTCACGTAGCTCGCCTCTTGCGAGGCGAGGAAGACGTACACCGGCGCGATCTCGACCGGCTGGCCCGGGCGACCGTACGGCGACTCCGCGCCGAACTTCTCGATGACGTCCTGGGGCTGGCCGCCGCTCGGCTGGAGCGGGGTCCAGAACGGGCCGGGGGCGACCGCGTTCACGCGAATCCCCTTCTCGATGAGTTGCCCCGAGAGAGACTGGACGAACGCGACGTTGCACGCCTTCGTCTGGGCGTAGTCCAGCAGACTCTCCGAGGGATCGGACGCCTGGATCGAGGTCGTCGCGATGATCGACGCACCGGGTTCGAGGTGCGGCAACAGCGCCTTGGTGATCCAGAACGGGGCGTAGACGTTGGTCTTGAACGTGGCGTCGTACTGCTCGGTCGTGATGTCGGCGATCGCCTTCTGCGCGGTCTGCTTGCCTGCGTTGCTCACGAAGATGTCGATCCCGCCGAGACCTTCGACCGCCCGTTGCACCAGCTCGGCGCAGAACGCCTCGTCCTTGATGTCGCCGGGAAGCGCGAGCGCCTTGCGTCCGGCGGCCTCGATCAGCGCGATAACCTCCTTCGCGTCGGCTTCCTCGCTCGGAAGGTAGGAGATCGCCACGTCCGCGCCTTCGCGGGCGAAGGCGATCGCCGTGGCACGTCCGATCCCCGAGTCGCCGCCCGTGATCAGGGCCTTGCGCCCTGGAAGACGATCGCGTCCCTCGTAGGTCGTCTCGCCGTGATCCGGAGCGGGGTCCATCTTGGAGGCTAGGCCCGGGGCGTTCTGCGGCTGGCGCGGGAACGGCGGCTGGGGGAACTGGGTGAGGGGGTTTTGCTTCGTGAACTGATTCGCCATCTTCGAGGGTCCTGCGGCTTCTACGGAGCAGAGATCGAGAGGAGAGTGAACGCCACCTGATTCTTCCCAGCGAGCGGATAAATCGACACGAGACGAAGGCGCGAGCGCGCCGTAGACGGTACGCATGAGACCTTCGCCTCTCGCGCTTCCTCTCTTGAGCCTCACCACTCTCGCTACGGCCCAAGAGGCTCCCTCGCCCGCTCCTGAGCAGGTCGGCGTCGTCGCGACCTTCATTGCCAAGCCGGGCAAGGAGGCCGCGCTCCGCGTGAAGCTCCTGAAGATGATTACCCCGACACGTGCCGAACCGGGGTGCCTGAGCTACGATCTCCACGTGAACCCCGCGATGCCGTCTCAGTTCTTCTTCATCGAGAACTGGCGGAACGAGGAGACGCTCACCGCGCACATGAAGACGCCGCACTTCGTCAGGCTCATCACGAACGGCACGCCGGGGCTGATCGTCGCGCCGTACACGATCGGCAAGGGACGCGCGGCCAGCCGCTTCCTCCCGCGTACCCAGGCCGATCCGCGCCTGCGATCCGCCGCCAGCCTCACCCTGATCGCGGTCTTCCCGGTGCAGACCGACAAGGTGGAGGCGGCGCTCCCGCCGATGACCGCGATGATCGCCCCGACGCGCGCCGAGCGGGGGAACATCTCGTACGATCTCTTCCAGTCGCGGACCGGGGCGAACGCGATGTACTTCGTGGAGAACTGGGAGAGCAAGGCGGCGCTCGCCGCCCACATGCGGACGGCGCACTTCAACCGTTACATCAACGCCGAGACCGCGCCGAAGCTCGCGACCCCCAGCGTGATCCTCACGCTGAAGCGGATCAGCCCCCCGGGCTTCGGCCGCGGCGCGCGCTGAGCGTGGCCGACCTCACCGGCCCCAAGGCCAACGGGATAGTCCGAGAGGCGGAGGCGACCGAAGCCGCCACCCAGGATGACCGCGACGAGCGTCTTCGTCGTCTGGACTACTACCGTTCGGAGATCCGGCACGAGTTCAACCTGCTCTCCAGCCGGGTCGCCGCCTACGCGGGGGCGCAGTCGTTCCTCGTGATCGCCTACGCCTCCGCGATGGGGAACCTCAACCCGGCGTGGGGGCGGACGTTCACGCTCGTCTTTCCCCTCGGACTCGTCGCGCTCGGGATCGTCACCTCGATCACGGCGGACATGAGCATCGGGGCCGCCGCCGATACGATCGCGCTCTGGCACGCAAAACAGGGCGCGCTCATCGACGGCGATCCTACGCTCGACGCGTACCGCCTCCAGCGCCCGACGGTCGTCTCGCGGCGGCACGGTCCGGTGGATGCGGTTCACCGCCGGAGCCTGGTGTTCGCGCTCCTGTCGCCAAGAGTCTTCCTGATCGCGTGGGTCGCGTTCGCCGTGCTGACGATCGTGCTCCACAGCGGGATCTCCCGTTAGCGGTTGGAGCCGCGCCACGCCAAATCAAGCCCGGCGCGGCTCTGGCGAACGACGCCGTCCAGATCGCGGTCGTAGATCGAGTCGGGCACGCCGTCGGAGAAGATCTCGACCACGCACGCGCCTCGGTAGCCCGCCGCGTACGTCGCGCGCATCAGCGGTCCGAGCGGAATCTCGCCCTCGCCCGGTAGGTGGCGGTCGCCCCCCGAACGCGGGGTGCGCCAGTCGCTCGCCTCCAGGAGGAAGATTCGCTCGCCCGCGCGGGCGATCTCGGCCTCCAGATCGGCGTTCTGCCAGACGTTCCAGAGATCGAGATCGAGTCCGATCGCGGGATGGTTCACCGCCTCGACGATCGCGAGTCCCTGCGCGAGCGTCCAGATCGCGGTCTCGCCATTCATGAGCGTGGGGTTCAGGGGTTCCAGGGCGACCCGGACCCCGTGGTCGGCGGCGAAAGGGCCGAGCGCGCGGAGTTCGCGCGTGACGACCTCGATCACCTCCGCGACGTTGCCGCCGATCGGCGCGCCCGTGTTCGTCACGAAGGTCGCGCCGGGGGTGAACGGCGCGATCCGCGCGATCGAGTCGCGCAGATGCGCGACTCGATTCCCGACCTCCTTGATCTCGGGCGCGAGCGCGCTCGGGAAGAACGTGCGCACCCGCGCCTGGACTGCGCAGACGGGGAGCCCACTCGCCTTCAGGAGCGCCATCTGCTCCTCGAACCTCGCATCGTCGAGCTTCTCCTCGCAGACCTCGATCGTCTCGACTCCGAGCCTCGGATAGTGGGCGAGATCCTCCTCGAAGCTCCACGGGTGCGTGGTGAACTCGCTCATTCCGAAGGGGAAAGGAAACGGATCGGCGGACATAATGCCTACTACCGATCCGCCCTGCGATTCGTCCTAGGTGTTCACGGGTTGCCGTGGCCGCCCGAGGAACCGTAGATCTGGCCCGTGGCGTAGCTCGACTCCTGCGAGGCGAGGAGGACGTAGATCGGCCCGATCTCGGCGGGCTGACCCGGGCGTCCCATCGGGGTGTTCGCGCCGAACTCGGGGAGCTTCTCGGGATCCTGACCGCCGCTCGGCTGGAGCGGAGTCCAGTAGGGTCCCGGCGCGACGCCGTTCACGCGGATCCCCTTCGGCGCGAGCTGCTTGGCGAGCGACTTCGTGACGTTCATGAGGCATGCCTTCGTCTGGGCGTAGTCCACGAGGTTCTCCGAGGGGTTGTACGCCTGCTCCGAGGTGGTGAAGATGAGCGCGGATCCTGGCCCGAGGTGGGGAAGCGCGGCCTTGGTGATCCAGAACGGCGCGTAGACGTTGGTCTTGAAGGTGGCGTCGAAGTCCTCGCTGCTCAACTCCAAGAGGTCGGGGCGCTGTTGCTGGCGTCCGGCGTTGTTCACCACGACGTCGAGCCCGCCAAGCTCCTTCACGGTGGTCGCGACGAGGCGCTTGCAAAACTCCTCGGTGCGGATGTCGCCGGGAATCGCGACGATCTTGCGGCCCTCGCCGCGGAGCAGGGCCACGACCTCCCGCGCGTCGGGCTCCTCCTGCGGGAGGTAGTTGATCGCGACGTCCGCGCCCTCGCGCGACATCGCGATCGCGGCGGCGCGCCCGATCCCCGAGTCGCCGCCGGTGATGAGCGCCTTGCGGCCGTTCAGGCGGCCCGAACCCTTGTAGCTCGTCTCGCCGTGATCGGGACGCGGGTCCATCCTGCTCGCGAGGCCGGGGAACGGCTGGGTCTGCTTCTTGAAGGGCGGCTTCGGATACTGGTCGATCGGGTTCTGCTTGACCGAGAGCGGGTTCGTCTGCGGAGCGGCGTTCCCCTGCGGATCGGCGGAGCCGGTCGCGGCGAGCGCGCCGGGAGCGATGACGGCGGCGAGGCCGGTGGTGAGTCCGCCGACGATCTGGCGGCGGGAGAGGTTATCGGTGTCCATGGTCTTTTGGAGACGGGCGGAAGCGCCCGGTTCCGGCGGGTGCCGGGCACGATCCGCCTCTCGGAGAGAGGGAAGCGCGAAATCTGGCGGTCGTCCAGAACGACAGCCGAACCTCTATTGCTACGCCGGACGGTTTTATCGAATCAGCCCCGAACCCTGTCGTCGGCCTTATGACGGCCACGTGGAGAGGGGGCGGACAGGTAGAACCCTCTATGCGTCGGCGTATACCGCTCTCCCTTCTCGCTCTCGGCCTGACCGTCGCGGCCCACGCCGAGGTGCCGACCCTGATCGAAGGCGACGTGCGGGTGCAGGCGCTCTCGCCCACGCTCGTCCGGATTGAGCAACGCGGTCCGAAGGGGTTCGAGGACCGAACGACGTTCCGCGTCCTCCAGCGCGATTGGCCGGGAATCGCGCGCACCGCGACCACGACGGGCGGGGGCGGTCGTGGGCTCTCGACTCCGGGGTGGGACGTGATCGTTCCCGCCGGAGCGAAGAGCGTGGATACGGTGCGGATCGTCGGAAAGGACGGGACCGTGCTCTTCGCCGCGACGGGAGGGGAGACGAACCACCCCTGGTTGCCCGCCCCCGGAGCGGTCGGCAAGACTTGGGCGTTCGCCGACAATCCCCGCGTGATCCCCGCGCCCCAGGGGGCAACGCCCGCCGCGACCGATATCCCGCTGAGCGGATGGGATCTGGGCAACGACGCGCCCGATCTCTACGTCTTCCTCCCCGACCGCTCGTACGGCGCGCTCCGCCGCGATCTGCTCCGGCTGACGGGGCCGAGCGAGATGCCGCCGCTCTTCATGATGGGGCTGATCGACAGCAAGTATCACCCTTACACCGAGGCCGAGGCGCTCGACCGGGTGGACCAATACCGCAAGAGGAAGATCCCGCTCGACGTGCTCACGATCGACACCGACTGGCGGCTGAACGGCTCGCACGGCTACACCTCCGACCCGCGCTACTTCCCCGACATGCCGCGCTTCATCACGGAGGCGAAGGCCAAGGGCGTGCGGCTGATGTACAACGACCATCCCGAGCCCCAGGCCCCCGGCGCGTTCGATCCGAAGGAGATGACCTACCGCTGGAACGGCCTCACCAAGCTCATGGGCGAGGGGATGGACGTGTGGTGGTACGACCGCAACTGGGGTGTGAGCCTCCACGAGCCCGTTCCCGGCATTCACAGCCACCTCTGGGGGATGCGGGTCTACCACGACATGACCGAGCGGTTCCGCCCGAACGAGCGCCCCGTCATCATGGGGAACGTCGAGGGGATCGACAACGGCATCCGCAACTACGCGCCCGACGTCTCGGCGCACCGGTTCTCGGTGCAGTGGACGGGTGACACGAGCGCGACCTGGCCGTTCCTCCGTCGTGCGGTCGAGAACGCGGTCCAGGGCGGCGTCGAGGCGCTGAACCCGTGGATCAACGACGACCTCGGCGGGCACAACGGGGGGCAACCCTCGCCCGAACTCTACATCCGCTTCATGCAGTACGGGAGCCTCGCCCCCGTGATGCGCCCGCACTGCACCCGCGATCTGGAGCGCGCGCCGTGGGCGTTCGGCCCCGAGGCCGAGCGGATCGTGGGCGACTACGTGCGGATGCGCTACCGCCTGATGCCGGTCCTCTACGCCTCGGCGCGCGACTCGTACGACACGGGCGAACCGATCGTGCGGCGGCTCGATCTGGACTACCCGACGTTCGAGGAGGCGCGGCGCGACGACCAGTTCCTGCTCGGGAAGTCGATCCTCGTCGCCCCGATCGTGGAGGACGGCGCCAAGCCGCTCTCCGCCGACTGGGCCAAGACGCCGTGGCGCGCCGAGTACTGGGCGAACGAGGATCTGAAGGGGGCCTCCGCGCTCACCCGCGAGGAAGCGATCCCCGGATTCGATCTGACCCGCGCGGCGGTCGCCCCGGGAGTGCCCGCCGACCATTTCTCCGCCCGCTGGACCGGCACGATCACGAACCCCGGTCCCGAGGCGATGCGCCTCTTCGCTCGGAGCGACGACGGCCTTCGCGTCTGGATCGATGGGAAGCTCGCGCTCGACAAGTGGGGCCCGCAGGACTCGTCGTCGTTCGACGTTCCCGGCACCCTCGCCCCCGGATCGACGCACACGGTGCGGGTCGAGTACCAGGAGCTCGACGGGGGGCAGACGATGCGGCTCGGCGTGGTTCCGGTGGTCCCGCGCGCCGAGCGTCCGGTCCTCCTCGTCCAGCTCGTCAAGGTAATTCGGGAATTCGGGCTTCCTCAACTCTTCCGACTCCGGATCACCGTAGTTCTGGAAGAATGCCGGGATTCCTGCCTGAAGGCAGAGAGGAAGCACAGTGCAGTGTTGCCAGTCGATGATGCTGCTGATCTTGTGGTTCTCATCCACGAAAATATTGTTAGGATTGAGGTCCGGGTGTCGTATGACCGGTTGATGGAGCCACTCTTCCTTGGGCAAAAGGTAGTCGACAATGCCAGTAAAAGTCTCGAGGTTGCGGATGTGTTCGGCGGGATCAATCGGTTCGTAATCGAACATGTCGCTATATTCTCGCTCAAGAG
>JAOQMM010130108.1:0-15550 GCA_027563515.1 Erythroxylum platyclados | reverse complement strand
GTTATACACAGTTTTCCAAATTTGTCAATACCTAGTTAGGTGTTACATCATCTAGCCGCCATGTTGTCCAGTGGACCGCCCATTAGAAGGGCCATCTGAAGGTCATCAACCTCTGGCCAACTCCAGTTGTCGTCTCTAGCTGAACGATCAAAGTCAACAATCAGTGTGTAGACTGGTCCAATAAGGAAAAACAAATCAAAGAAGTCAGGGAACATCATTTAATCCTCATCTACCCTAAAGATGGGTGTAGGGGTCGATTGGATTCCGTGCTATTTTTATAGCATGGATGGAAATTCTAGGCACCAGATAATCAAGCGGCTGCAGGCGGGACTTCCACGCGGGGCGCCGTTCGACCTTGCCACCCTGAGCCAGTTCATAGAAGGCGACCGGATTGAATGGCATAGGTGCGGTCAGTGCACGCTGATGACATGCCTAGCAAGCAGACTTCGGCCGTTTGGAAGCTTGACAAGCTTTGCGTGCAGTTCCTTTTCGCGACGGATTTGCTCTTGAAGGCCCATTCCGTTAGTCTCAACGTCAAGCCACAGCATCGGCTGTTGGGTCTCATCGTCATATTCGATCGAGTACGACCGTGCTGCGTCAGCGAATTGCTCCCCAACCCACTGCAGAACCTGCTCCAATGTTTCGACAGAAATGTCTGGGTGGGCTCGAAGAAAGGCTGAAACTGCTGCCTGGTTCATGAGAGATTGACGTGCGGAGCAGCTCGCTCCACCCGAACAACTATTGTAGCACATCACAGAGAGCTTGTCAATAGCCACCACAAGAAATACGCTTAGGAACTAGTGGAACTTGACAACTCTGCTGCTTCTTCTTTAGGTATTCTTCCATCCATCGTGCTCCAGCAATAAACGCTTCTTTAGTCGAGTCAAAATGATATTGTTGTCTAGCATATTCAACAGAGGCAGTATGAGTCTCGTCAACAATCTTCTGGTCCAACATAATCGTTTCCTTCAGTAGTATCTAGTCGTTGTGTATTCTTATCGTAGTATCCCTTGAAAGGGAATAACTCATCAATCTGTTCTTCTGTTAAAGGCTCTACCTTAGTTTTAGTAGACTCAATAGCAGCATTCCATGCCTCATAGGCATACCATATATGGGAGTATTTTCGATATCTATTATTTCTAAGGTAGTTAAACTTCCCTGTATCCCACCACTCATCAAATGTCATTTACAACCTCATTAATAGTTCTATTAGTATTAAACCTATCGTTTAGGTTTTTAACAATCATTTGTAATTCTTCTAGCGTAGCATTACACTTAATACGATTAGCTCTCATAGAAATAATCCAAACATTCCCCTTGACATAGCCAAGGCTAGGAATAATTCTATCAATTGATGGTGAATTCTCCCAATTACCACTCCTAAACTCTAGCTTAATCCCAAGTAAAGGGCACACATCAGGAATAACTATATCTGCCTCTTCTAGATTAAAAGGTATGTTATCCCTCTTACATCTACACTTTATAGAAGATAAAAGACTCCTACATGGGTGTCTATCTTTGTATCTTTCAGAGTTCTTTAGAAGTCTTTCTTTATTTTTTTGATAGTATTCCTTATGGTTATCTCTTAATTTAGCCAAAATCCTTTCTTTATTTCGATGATAATAGTCTCTATTCTGTTTATTAGCTTTCTCACGATCTTTAGTAGGCATAAATACTCCTGAATATAAAGGAGTACATTATAGCATAATAACTCCTAAATGTCAAGGATACTTTTAATTTTGGAGATAGATAAGCACTTTGGGTCCTGCTCGGTAAATACATTTCGTACAGGTTTACCAATAATGCTGCTAAGTCTAGTTGCTCTTTTAATAGCTAAATGTTCTTGATCTTTATCCAACCACATTACAACAGGTAATCCCAGATGAAGTAGTGTCCTCATGTGGCAGTCATGTACGTTAGTACCAAACAACGGAATAGCAGTTAGTCCTGCTTGTCCAATTTTGTGGGCAGATATGACATCTTCCACGCAAATAATAGATCTTGCACTTCCGATATCTCCGAATACGTGGGATCGTTTATGACTGTCTCCATAGCAGTACCACTTTCGTCTTGGCTTTTCTCCTTCAACGGGAACGGCCACATCGCGGCCGAGGCTGAAGTCCAAAGGTTCTCCGACTGTAATGATGAGCCTTTGATCGGCTTCAGAATAGCCGCAATACTTTTGCCAGTATCTGTAGGACAGTCCGTATTGAAGGAGCCACTGCCAAGCTCTTGTTGGAATCTCTCTGGAGAAATCGTGAGGGAGCTTTTCTTTGTCTTCTGTTCGTACTTCTTCAACTACACTCCTTACATAGTGTTTAGGGAATACATGGTAGCCACAGTTAGCGAAGCAATGCTTAGATCCGTCTGACCATACTCCAGCGTTGTCCCCCTTGGAATCTCTACCTGACTCCTGACATTTAGGGCATGCTTCATAACCTAGGAACTTACTCATCTACCTCAAAGATAAACAAAGTATTACGAGGACCGTTTTCATAATTAATATTACAAGCCCTCTTACTCTTATGCAGAATTCTACCTTTAAACTCCTTTTCAAAGGTCTCTTGTCGGGCTTCCTGATCAGGGCCAAATACCACTATGTAAGTATGTTCTGCTTTCCAGTCTTGCTTCACTTCCAAGTCATATTTAAGTTCCTTAGAATTCCAACGTGTTTTAACAATATCATAAGTACTTAGGGATACTAGAGCCATGATTAATCCTCAGTGCGAATTACAACAGTTAAAGGACCCTGCTTAGTTTGTACAACTGTAGAGTCAATCTTCTTTGACTTACCTTTGTACTTAGACTCTCCTAGAATAACTCTAATACCTTGTCCAGAAGAAAGGAAAGTCTTTGTAACTTTATATGTTAGAGACATACCACAACAATCACAGGGATATCTCCAACCAGAATAAGTACGTTTGTAGTAATTTCCGTTAAGTGTCTTCATTCTGTATCTACCTCGTCTAGATCCTTTAGAAACTCTTCGTACCCGTCACCTTCTTCAAAGATCTGTTCATAGGGATCTAGATCTTCTCGTCCAATATAGGAAATACCTAAACCCTTTAGGCATTTATTACAAGTGTCTAAAAACTCCCCGGTGGAGGCATGACGTAGTGTTGCTTCCCAATCTGAAAGCACTCGATTACAACATTGGCAACGCATTCTATTTTCTTTCGTGTAGGTTAGTTACAGATGTTAAGTACTCTTACGAATCTCTGGATTCTCTAGAATAGCCTTTGACCAACTTACCAGAGTCTGTCCCTGTAGTCCTGGCCTAGCATTTACTTCCAGGGCGAAGCACTTGTTCTGTCGTTCGTTGTAGATGACATCAACCGCTCCCTGGCTACGGCCCAGAGATTGAACGGCGCGGATAGCACAACTAAACAGATCGTCAGGAGGATTGAGATTATCCCGACAGAAAACATAGCCATTAGCTGTGTTACGAATCTTGGTGTTTCTTTCCCCTTCAAACCCAACTCGCTTTCTCTTTTCTTGTACGTCAATTACCTTGTTGTTATAGACGTGTACTCGAAACTCCTTCTTCTTCTTAATATACTCTGTGTATAAGGGAGCCTTATGTTCTTCCTCATTTAGAAGGGATTTCTCCACCACACTGATACCACGTCCTTCACTACCTCTAATAAGTTTGCGAACCAGAACCAAGTCACTGCTAAGATCTCTAGCAGAATTACAGTCAGTAGCAAAGGCAGGGCAAGGAACCGCTTGAGAATTAAACTTTTCATATTGTGTGATCTTATCTAGACCTTTGTCAAAGTGGACAGCCACTCGGTTACGAACTCGGCCAGGCTTCACTCGATAGACATAATATCCAACCTGTGAAGATAGCTCCTGTTGCAGTGCTTTAAGAGCTTTTGACTTCAGATTGTGTGATGAAATAACTAGCTTTTTAGCCATATTAATGTACCGTCTTATTATCAGAGAACTGATCTACCAATAGAGTTGGACTCTCTCCATATAGATAAGGGAATCCCATTCCTGCTTGAGTCGGGTTATTATCTACAGGTTTGAAGTAATGGTCTTCAATAGTTACATAGAAACTTGGATTGTCACTACACTTTAATGCAGTTTCCATCATTGCTGGGGTTAATAGGAAGATACAGGGGATCTCTTTTTGCTGTTGGAACTGAACAGCTCGACCTAACACTACACCAGCACCATCAACTTCAATGAGTTCCTCCATATCTACACGAATACGGGTGTTCTTACAATACTGAAATCCATTACGAATCTTTAAGAACTCTTCATAAGATACCTCTTTCTGGAATTCAAAGATACCAAACTCATCATTCTTCATGTAAGCATCAATCGCATATGGTACAGAATCCAATACTTTAGGAGTTTCCTGTTCCTCTTCCCCAACAAAATCCCTACGCCACTGTGTAAGAGACTCTTCCGTTTGACCTGTCCAAGGACCATAGGCGCAAGTATAGTCCCCTTTATAAACTGTTGGATAGACTCTTTTACACTCCTTAATATCCTCATACTCAACATCACAAGTCTTGTCGTCATTCAGCGTCCATACATGGAGGTTCATTGCTGGGAATGAATTAAACTTACAAGGTCTTTTATCTGTACTAATCTCAGCCCGCTTAAGTGCAAACTCTAGGATATTTGTCTCACTAGTGAAGTACCAAGCATTGTGGTCTGAGCTGTGACTTAGTGGTCGCTCACTATTACGAATCACATGAAGCTTCTTGTTATCCACATTATACCACACCAGTGCATAAGCTGCATTAATCTGATTAAAGGCAGTCTGTAAGTCGTCTTCCTTGGATAGAAGATGAGCAATAGCATGACTGTCTACATCAACCTCTGCTAGATGCTTGTGGTCGCCATAGAACGAGCCATTATGAACAAGAACAATCTTATCATCTACCCAGAACGGGTGGGCATTCTCGTCCGTGATAGTCCCTCGTGTTGCCTTACGATTGTGTCCAATCAATGCCCAGCCAGCAGTGAAGGCCAGTTTACGAATGTCTCTCCACTCCTGAGACTTAAGGAATGTAGGGCCATCTACAGCTTCCTTGGCTGCTGCAACATTTCCTAGATTATCTACTAGGAAGACACCTGTAGAATCCTCTCCACGAAAGGTGTCGAGAAACAACATAGTCTCAAAGGCATCTAGAGACCGTTGATCGAATCCGTATTTACTACGGCTAATAATACCAACAATTCCGCAAATTTTGGGTTCCTACTTTCTTACAATTATGTTTATTAAAAATCTGCACTTGAATGGGAAGGCTCTTGTTGAGACTCTTCCTGAAATACATCATAGACGGAGACTAGATTCCTATCTATAGGAAAAGCCCTTAATTCTCTAAGCACCTGCTCATAATTAGCTGCATCCATGCTTACTGTGGTCACTTTTTTAGAACTCTTCTTATTCTCAGTAAGAGCTAGTTTACAATCAATAATACCTAGTGCTAGGCAATTAGAGAAGTCTTCAGTGGATTGTAGAACAGGGGCTACATCTCCAAATACAGTGTTGATGAATTCACCATAATTAGAGACTGTATTCATCTTCAGAATCGTAGTCTTTAATTCTTGGTAATCAACACTGGTCGCATATGAAAAGATGTGACTAATAATATCTAGCCAAGTAATAATCTTCCCTAGATCACAGGTTCCCTCAAGATGACGAAACTCAATCGTACCCAGCTCACGAAGAGGTAGAAGATTAAGCGCGGAGTACTTCTGCCATACTCGAATTGTTGAAACAGGATCATCCAAGAACTTAGGAACAAATCTATCTGCTACCCCAGACTCACACCAAGGAACACAGAAGATATTCCCTCGGCGTGACTCGTCTACAAAGTTAAATAGAATGCGTTCTACAGCTTGGTATAGTAAGCAGATGGTTCTTACTTGTTCTACTGAAAGATCCTGACAGTTTACATGAACATGAATACTACACCGTTCTGAGTAATTATCCTCAGTAACTTCAAAATGAGTGAAGAATGATTTAAGTAGGTTAGGGATATTCTTTAGTTTCGTTGGCTTTGTAATAGCCTCTACACCACTATTACGGAGACTCCCATCACTAGTGAAGGTAAATCCACGATGCCTACAGTCTTCAGGTGGTGTAGGCCATCCCTCAATCTCCAATTCTAGTCCGACAATTAGGTCTGGATTATGTACTGCTACAGCACGATAATTCTTATCTGCTAAAAGACGTTCATTAACGTCTTGTAAACCATATAGTTGTCGAATAGTGCTCATTACACACCTTTAATTGGTACTTGAATTTCTAGATCCTTGAAACAATCTCGAATCTCTTGAATAAAGAATTCGTTAGTAACTTCTACATGATCTGTACGGATATTACCAACCTTTTGGTTGGTTACATATAGATCACCACAAGTCCAACCAATAAGTGGACTAAGAACACCTGAAGAGTATGTTAGTAGTTTCGTAGAGAACTCTTTGTATAATTCTTTATCTGCCGCTAAGTATGCCTCTACTGTAGGGAAAAAGATAGGTAAATCCGGGGACATCATAGACACATACTGCATCCTTGTATTCCCTTGACAGATACCCCTCTGCCACTGTCGTGCAGGAACTCTATTAGCTAGGATTAATTCCTTATTATAAATAAATAACTTTCTATTTAAAGGAATAAATTTAAATGTAACACCCTGATCTGCATATGCAGTGTAAGAAGCTCCTTTTGAATCTTTGAACTTCATCACCTGCTCATCAACAGATGATACATACACTAAGACCTCTTCTCCATTACTCTTCGGGTAGAAACCATAAACACCTTCGTATCGTTGACGAAAGTCTCTAAAAGTTCCTCGTGTATATTCTACTAGCATTATACCACCTTAAGATTAAATTGATCCACTAGTTTCTTCGCTAGAACCTTATCATTCTTATTAATACAACTAATAATACTATCTTTATACTCATCCAGATCAATACCACATTGTAGTGAGGACTCTACAGCAGAGTATACCCAGTCGATATACTTTTCTTCAAAAATCCAGAAGTTACTCAGAGTACGATACTCTACACCATAGGACTTTGGGCGGAATGCGCCCGCTTTACCATAGAGCTTCTTACGAAGGATACCATTGTCCATAAGAACAGATGGAACACCAGCGAAGAGGTCCATAGCCTTTACGACACGCACAGGGTCAACACCCATAGAAGCACAGCCAATATGTACATGCCCTCCAGCAGACCGAAGGGCCTTGTCCTTTGCTCGTGGGCGAGGATTAACGCCTAGAGTCCAAGCGTTAAAGTCAGGGTCGCAACCGAAAATAAAGGCCCGAGGATCATTTAGTTCCTGCTCAGGAAAGGAGATGGCTGAACGAGTATCAAACTTCCAGTTATACTTATTCTTAATCTCCTCCTCTAGAAACCCCGTAGCTAGCTTAATGTTCTCAATAAATTGTCTACGTGAGTTTGCCGGTGGAACACAAAATTCCAGAGCAACATTATCCTCTTGTACTGCAAAACCATCTCCGATTGGTAGTGGTAGTGGAGACTCCTTAGACCCTCCAATCTTACCAATAACACTGCGAGGAAGAACCTCATCTGCTACGAAAATCTCTGGATCACATCCTACTGTAAACATAATTAACCTCTATTAAATACGTTCGTTGATAAATTGAAGTGTCTTGATGTTAGCTGGATGGTTGTTGTCCATCCACTCAGGGTGATACTGCATAGCAAAGCCCCGGATCTTCGGGAAGTATACCATCTCCGGTTCACACTCAAGCTCAAGCGTGATAGTCCTTCGGTCACCTAGAAGGTGGCGATCAGAGAGTTTCTTTTTAGTCCACATTAATAGTTCATGCTCCACATCAAAAGGATACATCATCTGGTGGTGGCAGGAATTCGTAATAACCTCATCGCCATCTGCACACAAGACATCATGATAACCACCATGATTGTCTACATGCTGGATTAAATAGCCACCAGCAGCAGCACAAAGCATCTGTGCACCACGACATAGCCCTAGAATAGGGATGTTAAGTTTGATAGCACGTTGTAGTAGGCTCCATTCAATAGTATCTCGACGACTAGGCTTGTCATCAGCAGAAGTATAAGGGTGTACAGGATGGTTGTATAGGCTAGGTGAGATATCCTCTCCACCGTGAAGAATAAGAATATCCTTACTTGTAAGTTCCTCAGGAGAATCCACGACATCCGTAGAATTAACACCGTTAATAGCACTGAATGGACCCCAATCAGAATACAGGGCAGATACTAGGCGAGTCATGCTGGTAGAACTCCACGTTCAGAAATTTCATACTTGGATACTGTAGGAGTATTCGCCTTATAAGCAGTGGTTGTAGTACAAACAAACCAGTGACACTCCGGTCGATCCTTAGCTAGTTGCTCCGCTACACTCATTGCTTGTTGTTCATTAGCCACCCTAAAGATATTACTCTTAATGGCTTGATTATTATTTGCATTAAAAGCATCGTACTGATAAGGTACTGATACCTCTCGTACGATGCCAATACGAACACCAGTATAAAGCTCGTCGGTCTTAAATCCAATTACTAGATACATTATTGCCCCTCAATACGTCGCATCATCTTGGGATGAAGAAGACAGGTAGCCTCTTCTCCGTAAATCATTACTTCAATACACTTGCACTCAAGAGATGTTCCCCATTCTACTTTATCAAACTCCTCTGGCTGTAGGATATCACATACAATTCCAGCTTGTCCTTTAACTGTAACCTTGTCTCCAACAGATAGGTGATTACCTCGTAGTAAACATCGCTTATGAATGAATCGTTTATGGTCTTCAGAACCATATTCCCCTGTGAATCGTTCAGATTTATCTGAACCAAACATTTGTTTCTTGCGAACAGGGGGCTCTCGCATAATCACATGAGTTAACATTATAGAAGATTCTTTAGTAGGACTCCAGATGTCCCAATCATATCTAGAGTTGCGGCAACGTAATTATTAGGATCAGCCCAGAAATTAGTGTTATAACAATTGTGTAAATAAAGACACTTAGGCTGTCCAGAAACATCATAGTCTGCTTGTTGATGAATCTCTTGAATATCCTTTACTACAAAAATAGTTCCAGGAGTTAATTGAAATCCAGTATCGCGCATAAAGTTCGCGGCTAATCCTTTATGAATGACTAGGTCCCCTTTCTTGTGAGGGATATTCTGAAGAAAGATATTGTAGGCTAATTTACCCAGTCTATGTACTTCTGATTTAGCAGAGGTTAATTGAAAGTTTGTTGTTGGTGGTGGGATTGGAATATAGTTTGTTTTGTATGGTGTAATACTATGTGTAATCATTCTTCATCCTCATCTTCTGCCCAACGATAATTTTTAATCTCAGTAATTGGTAGTGTCCAGATACGAACTGTGTTCCCTGAGTTTGGATTAAAGAACCAATTACCACAAGATGCTTCAGGCCATGTCTCAATGAACTCATCTACACTTTCACCACTGTAAGAGTCTCCATCACTGTCTCTTACCTGGGTGTAAGTCAAAGCTCCAATAAACCTAAAGATATCTTGATATCGTTGTAAATCTTTAATTAGTTCTTCTCTACCCTTTTCAATATCCCCGAAGATATGTAACCCCCCAAACTCCCTTAGTCCGCAACAGAAATCATATCCTGTTTGGATAGTTAATTTAATGTGATCTGATCTGTAGTATGCGTATGGCCAAGTATTACCTACGACAGAATTCCTATCTTTTAGCTTAATACTCCAGTAGTTAGCTGTTTCAGGAAGTTCTGGTTGTCCGTATAAATTAAAAGTACCCATAATTAATCCTCTGTAAAAATAACACGCTGAACACCCCACTGCTTAATAGCTAGTTTGCATACAGGACAAGGTGCTGCATTGGCAGGGGAACCATCTCGTTTATATCTTTCTACGCGAATTTCATGTGGAACCACGTCTTTACAACGTAGTAAAACAGCTAATTCTGCATGTAGATACTGCCGCTCCGGCTCACCGGCAAGACTTGCAAAATGTGCTTGTAACGGGTGTGTCTTCCGGTAGTTATTTGTCGCCTTTGCCAACAGACGACCACGTTTGTCGTAAGCCGTTGCAGTAATCAGGTGTTGTCTAGAGGGCATGATAGTCCTTTTACCCCGGCAATCGGTAGTTCAACCTATGTGCAAGGATGTAGTTACATGCCTCAGATACATTATGAATATACCGCAGATTAATGTCGGTAATACCTAGGAATTCCTCAGCAAAATCCCCAAACACCCGGTCAGATTGTTCGTATGGGCGCTTAACATATTCATTGCGAATGAGCTGTGTATCCACCAGAACCTTAACAGGTTGTTCGTTCTCCTGTTTACAGGCGATATACTGACCTAGTGTTTGTTTGGGAAAAGGAATCACGATTTGTGCTGCGGTTGTAGACTTGTGTGGGTGCTTATTACTCATGATTAATTCCCTTAACAGAGTTGATCTTCAGTTGTAGCTTACGTTCACGGGTTTCTTTTGCCTTTTGTTTCTTGTGTTCCATCTCTTGACAGACTTGATGGGATGGGTTTTGTACACAAGCAGACTTCAGCTCCTCCATCTTTGGACTAGCGGAGAAAGCAGAAGATGCAAACAGAAGAGTAAAGATAGCGAGAGATTGGTTCATTTTATTTCCTTGTTAATGAATGGAGCGACGTGAGGGATTCCAACCCCCGACCTACTCGGTAGAAACGAGCTGCTCTATGCACTGAGCTAACGTCGCATTTAATCCTGATTAATTACTTCCGGCAGTAAATAACCACAGTTTGATCTTCCTTAATGGAGATACTCCGATCAATACAGCGATATTCTACCTCATCTCCAACTGAAAACCTGTCGTCAATCATAGGAATTACTCCATTGTAATTCGGAATTTCTGCCCTTGTGTATTGCAGTGTATCGTATCTTTGCTGTGCCGCATTCCACAGATCCGACTCTACAACAACGATCAAACAAATAGACATGATGACTCCAATTAATTAATGTAGTACGGCCCCGCTTAGGTTAGCCCCGCTTAGGTCGGCCTGCAGGCAGGACTCAGCGCTTCATTGACCACTCCAGGCAGATCCGAGCGGGGTTGCACTGGCCCGGCTTCAACACCCTGGTCTCTGTGTTCTGGCGCCAGCGCACGCACTGCGGAACTGGCTTTTTCTCTTCAACAACCCGGATGGGTGCTGCCGGCGGAGATATCGCGGCGGCCTGCTGCACGATCACTGTCGCCGTCGCGGAGGCCGAAGCAGCTGGCTCCGAAGCAACAATCACCTTCGTCCGCTTCTTTGCCGCGCACGGGGCGCACGGGTCCACAGGCTCACCCATTGCTGGATCGATGTATCTTCCCGAGTTTTCCGTCGGGATTTGTTGGGCACTAGCCGCTGCGCAGAGCAGAGCAACCAGCATTGCGACTGTCGTCTTTTTCATGTGGCTTCCTGAGTAGTGAATGGTTCAAACACAAGGCGAAGATATGGGCGATCGCCAGTAGTATAGTTTACCCATACTGCTACACGATATTTAGCATCCCCAACAATAGCTGGACCAACAAAGTCTGGAGAACTAGATCCCTCTGTTTCGTCAGGAGGGAAACAACGTCCCCGATTATTTGCATCGGGGAATTTAATTCCATTAATAATTTTCTGCCTCCTCACGGGTGATAAAGAAATGAATACCTGAAGAGCATTCATTCCATCGATCTTCGCAGAAAGGTTCTTTTGGAGTGACTCTCTGGCCAACTTCATACACAAAAGTATCGTCATGTATTGAGTGTCCTATAGTAACATCCTCAGGAAGATTCAATACCATTGCAAATTCTGCCCTACATTTACGGCCAGTACCATTTAGTCTTTTTGCTTCCTTGGGAATTAGAAGAGTACAAACTCCCTCCAACAGCTTTTTATAGACGATAATATCCCCCTCAGATGGAACAATTGTCCAAGGGATGGAGGGAACATTCTTAGCCCCGCTTAGGTCGGCCCCGAGAAGGTTAGCCCCGCGAAGGTCAGCCTCGTGAAGGTTAGCCTCTATTAGGCTAGCCCCTCGAAGGTCGGCCTCGCAAAGGTAAGCCCCGCTTAGGTAAGCCCAGCGAAGGTCAGCCCCGCGAAGGTCAGCCTCTCGAAGGTAAGCCTCGCTTAGGTTAGCCCCGCGAAGGTTAAACCAGCGAAGGTTAGCCCCGCTTAATTTAGCCCCGTGAAGGTCAGCCCCGTGAAGGTCAGCTCCGCGAAGGTCCGCCCCGCTTAGGTTAGCCTCGCGAAGGTTAGCCCCGCTTAGGTTAGCCCCGCGAAGGTTAGCCTCGCGAAGGTTAGCCCCGCGAAGCTCAGCTCCGTGAAGGTCAGCTCCGTGAAGGTCAGCTCCGTGAAGGTCCGCCCCGCTTAGGTTAGCCCTTCTTAGGTAAGCCTCGGGCTTAATTTCATATCCATTGACAATCATGATGAACCTCAACTGATTTAAACAAGGTTAGAGCGATTTTAACCAACTACCCTAGTCAGGGTATTTAATTCTGATTAAAACCGCTCAAAAGCCCGATTAAGGGCCTTCCTGAGTTATTCTTGTTCTTTGACCAGGCCCATCTCCTTGCAGAGATTTTCCGCCATCGCTTCAAGAGCATTCAGGGCAGCGACATCTCCATCGTCAATCGCATTCTCGATCTGACCGTGAATGTACTTCAGAGCCTTGACGATAGCGTGAGTCTTCGGGCGTCCGCGGGTTTCTTTCTTACCCGTGTGATCTTCGATCCACTTCCGGGCCTGTGCAATTATCGTATGGTAATTCTGTGACAGATCCACCGAGAATTCCAGATTCAATGCCCGGGCGATCTGGGTGAATTCAGACAATCTCACGATGGCAGAGCTGCAAGCCATCCTCCAGACTGGATCCCCATTCTTATACTTCCCGTCCGGGGAAGTGGAAGCAACATGCGCCTTCATTGCCTTGATGTGGCCGGTCAGCGTATCAATGAACCCTGCCCGACCATTGGCATCCAGTTCAGTCAGAGATTGAATATACAGGCGAAGGCGTCCAGCCTGTTCCTGAACGTGGTCAATCAAGAGGGTTGCCAGAGCTTCACCGGCACCAATACTGGCGCGAGTAAGAGCTACAGTCTGGTCCAGCGCATCGGATTTACGGGCCTGATGTGCACCGGTTTGTTCAATTTGAACGAGAATAGATTCAGCCATGATTAAACCCCTTTATTGGGAAAAAGTCCAGTTAACCCCGTCAAATTCAGCAGATCCATTTGTGTACTTAAACCAAGCTATGAATTTCCGATGTGGTGCGATCCCATCGGAACGAACACCATTGGACAACAATTCACCACAAGACAAGAAAAAGGAACTCACGATTTACTCCAATTGGTTAGGTTAAGGGTTATGCGCCGATAAGCCAGCACATAGCCCCGTCGTCGTCTGATAGATCGAAGAATACGTAATCATAGAACCAACCGCGATCATAAAGGTTTATGCGGCTGTTTTCTTCTCGAATATACATATTAACCCCTAGGTTAATCCACTGATTCACAGTGTATTAGATAGGGGTCAATCAATGGAGCTTCACAGCAGGATTGATTAACAGTTATTAAGAACGCTTTCACGATATGTTGGATGCGTTCACTACCGAGCGAGAAAGCCAAGGTCAGGCAATCCGGTTATGTTGTCCCTACGTATCCAGCCATGTTGAGATGGTTAATCTGTCGCTATCCAGCGTGAAATTAACCCACAAGGCCCCTCTACGTACTCGCATGGTATCTGGTATCGGCTCCGACAGTATTTATAAAGCGCCCCGGGTTCTCACCAGCCTAGGCCCGGCGCTGTATCAACGTAAGGCTATCTTAGCACCCTAAAATAACCTTGTCAATTGAGGGGATATAGCGCCCCTCTCGCGTACTTGCTGCAACCAGCCTCAACGGACTAGAGTCTTTTAGAACTCTTGAAAGGATTCTAGCGCCTAACTAAAACCCTTGCAAGAGTGGGGCTATTGCCCCTATGTTCAAGCTCCGATGGCCAGATAACTTACTTCACAAACACAAAGACATAATCGCCATTCGCCATCAGGCCGCCGACCATCGCCCCGGTCCAGTCCAGTTTTTTGCACAATGCTTCGGCAGCAATACGGGCATTATCTTCGCCCATATTGACCGAACAGTCATAGGGGACAGTGACGGATCCTGCCGCGCATGTTGCCTTCCAGCGCGAACCGCGCGAATTGGTAGGGCCAAGGTATTTGACTGTGATAGCGTTCATTTCTTCAGCTCCGGTGTGTTGATGGGCTCAATCATGCCTACTGTCGGCCAGTATGTCAATAGGGTATTTTAGATGTTTGACTCTAACTTGCGAGCTTGTCTAGGCTTTGGCTGCCGCGCCGATGATCATGAAACTAGCTGGTGTCTGCCATCAGCAGTCGGCGGGTGGCCTGGGCGATCACCAAAAGCAAAACCCGCCACAGTGGGCGGGTTTATTGCCGATCATCGATCTACATCATCGGTAAATTGTGGTTTTCGTCAGTCGCGTCAACTTACCGCCTTGCATCGATTCGATTCTGTCCCACGACAAGCCCATAGGACGGTCGATGTTTGCTTGCGCGACATGAGCTTTAGCATCATCCAATGTCATCCCTTTAGGCGCCTGGGGCGCCTGGGGCGCATCGGGTTCGGCAGCGTCAAGATGCTTGATCTTATCGACACTTTTTCCGCCGTTGTCGTAGTGGACCAACACCGATCCATTTTCGTCATCGGACATGACTGTTCCAAGATATCCACCATCGTGTGATCGCACACGGTCGCCAATACTGAACTTCATTTCACTTACCTCTTCACGTCAATCATGGGTTGTCAGGTATGCCAGCGCCCCTGCTTCCGCCTCCCGGGCATTCGGAGCCGAGAATCCGATGGGTTCCTTATCGTCAAAATAAACGTCCCACATTTGGACGCCATCGTGGTCAACGGCAAGGAAGGCGTGGCCTTCCTCATCAACGTAGACTCGGGGGATGATGTGCGTGACGACTGTCATGATGTTTCCTTGGTTATTGGCTTGCTTTGCAAGAGTAGGGTTCATGCGCACCCAGCGCCGATAGTGCGGGCGGCCCAATCTATCGCCCAGCGACGGACGAAACTGCGCGCTTCAGCGGCTGCAGCGATGTTCGGATACCGCTCATAGGCGTACCCACGTCCACGTGGGCAGGCAGTATTTATCACCGTCACACTACCATCGGTGTGACCAATGGCCACCAGAGGAGCGAACGATATGCCGCTGGTCAGCAGGTAGTTGGAATCACAAAGGGTTCGACGGGTGGCGCTGGTCATTTCAGTTTCCTTGATTATTGGCTTGCTGGGCGCGGCCCATAACAACAAACATATCTACCAGCGAGTACGCCGGGCCGAAGTCCAGAAAGATCAGATCAAACAGGACAGGACACCCTGCTATCCACAATGTCCACCCGGTATCCGTGGACTTCATTTGGATCTCAATCCCACGATAGTAGGTAGTGACGACTGCGCGTTCCGTGGACATAGTAACCCCTTTGGCCGTTGCCGGCTCTGACAGTTGAGATTGAAGATTGGTCATGTGATGAACTATAG
>JAOQMM010130050.1:0-15569 GCA_027563515.1 Erythroxylum platyclados | reverse complement strand
GATTTCAATTGATTCAATTTAAGGATAGGATTTATGTTACTTAAGGGATAGCATAATATTTAAAGAATTATTAAAAACCACCACAACAACAACAACTATTACTACTACTACTACGACTACTACTACTAATATCCACATTATTAATATTATTATTATTAACTTTCTCCTTCTTCATCTTTTTCTTATTACTATTGTTGTTGTTATTATTGTTATTGTTATTGTTGTTGTCGTCGTTGTTGTTATTATTAATATTAGTAGTATTTTTTATTTTCCCTCTCTAGCTCTATTGTGCTTACTCTTTTTTTCTTTTCATATGGGTAATTTGGAAACATTTCCTCTATTAGTTAGGGGAATGATGCGTACTATTGGACCTCACCAAACCCCGTGTATTAGCATGATTCATGCTGGGTATTGTTGTTGTTGTTAAACTCATGATTACATGAATTTAAAGGCACAATTAGGAATAATATATAAGACAAAATTTTATAAGATTTGTCACTTAACAAATCTAGGAGTAATATAAGAGGTGATTGATAAAGTTATTTTCTACCTAATTTAAGTTTAATTAGTTTATTGAGCAAACTCAAGATCAAATAAATTTAATGTGATCCTAACCTATTAGAGAGTTTAGACTAATTTTTTGGAATAGTAATTAGGGCTATTATTTCGAATAAAATAGTAAAAGTAACTAAAAATGTTATTAAAGTCATAATCTTATTTGGTTGTCATGACATATAACTTATTACTTGCTTTCTTTATATTTATTTTATTTTGAGTAAAAATTATCTTTATTTAGTATAGCTGATATTAAAAATTACAAAACGAAATTTCTCGGACATATGATAGGCTTGAGAAGAGTTCTTAAAAAGGATAGAAAGAAAGTTATATTTCTATTATGAAATATTGCTATTAATTCCTGTTGAGGAATTTGGTGACAAAGTTTGAGAGATACATCGATGTCATATAGATGAGAAAATGTTGTGACATTTTAAAATTGACTAATTTCTCACCAAAATTTAAAAGTAACATGTAAGATGGATACAAACACCATAATATCATAATACAATTAATTTCATAGAATATAACTGAAAGGTAAAGTATCATGATGGAATTGTTCTACTCAATTTAGCCTACTAAAAGCATAAATAAGGACTACAATTGAAGGTATTTGCTATAGTATAATAATAGTTGTTATGAGAAGAACAAGCATGACTTTCCTATTAATAAATGATATGATAGAGATCAAACATATTTCTAATTCATAATTTTGAGTATTTGATATAAATTTGGATATAAAATTACTATAATATTCAAGGCTTTATAAGAAATAGATTGTTGAGTTAAAGTAGTTAATCTCAGTTTATATAATAGTTTGTACATAATGGATCAAGAAAGACTTATGCTTAACACAAGTGGTAAGAATACAAAGTTAGATAATCGAGATTATCCTTTTATGCCACGTTAGTTAAATCAATATAATGACAATCTTAAAATTCTATAAAAGGATATATGTATCCTTTAAATATGAATCATATGAGACATGTAAAACTTTTTAAGTTGAAGGATGACTAAATTAAAAGGAAGAATTGCTAAATCTTATGCATATGATGTATTAGATGTACAATTAAAAGGATGAATACTTGTACTTCGTTATATTTATTAACGAGATTATATGATAGAGTCACACATATTAAATGAAATATTGATTTAAATTTTTAAAAAGTTTGAAGTATTTAAATATTTTATTGAATATTTCATAGTCCAAGAATACTTTTATAGGACATGAAAAGGTAACATCATAATTCCAGAAATTAGGTCTATATAGATAGATAGATACAGAAGTTGTTTACTAGTTCTAGTTTAGTACATTAATAATATACTAAAGTTGATCAATATTTGATACTTATAAAGGATTAATTAAAGATATCTGATACTTATAAAGTAATAAAGAAATCCATTATTCTATATATGAGTTAATATTTAAGTTCATGATCATGTGAATATTAACTTTGTTTGATAGAAATAAGTCCTAGTTAAGGTATAATTTACTTAGAACAATATTATTTTAAGTTAGATAGCATTAATTACTAATCAAACCATAATACAAATTTTATTTAGTGTAAATAATTATTTTGATTAAGAAGCCCTTTAATGACATTGGAAATAATATTTTGGATTAAGAAGCCGTTTAATGATCTTTGTATAGTTCTTTATAATGTTGAAACTATAATGTACTCTAGAACATTAAAACTGCATGTGAAAAGAGTTAAGATCTCAATAAAAGTTCAAGTAAATATTTTGACAGTTTTTCTTAATTAGGATGATAATTAGGATAAAATATTGTTCTTGAAATTTCTCAACCTAAAAATAAAAATGGATAAATCACACACACATTATATATATATATATAGAGATACACATAAACAAATGACCTGTTGATTTGTCGTATCGTGATTTCTTAGTGCTTACCAATTATGATACGATGACCCAACGAATCAAGCATAAAAAGATTTGCCAATAATAGAAATATAAAGATACATATGATCCCTCGTAATGCCAATAATTCATCCTGATGCTGACCACATTTGATGTTTGAAATCACAAACAAAACAAGGGTAACATCTAATTAAATATTAAGGATTGTGAATAAGGATTATATTTTAATATCCACATGTTCAGATAATTGTGATGTCTACTTCATTTTATCAATAACGAAGGAAGATTTTCTACGTGCAAAAGTCATCACCAAAACCATTATCTATTTAAAATAAAACAAAATCAATGGTCATATCAATATCGGCTGTCTTGTCTCTTCTATACTTGTTTGTCCTTTTTTATTTTTAATGAACAACAGAGAAGCAAATATATATCACTGAAAATTCAGAACATACAATTTTAGGAAGAACTAATAACTATAGAGAAATCAGAAGTCCAACAAGTAGGTTAAGACAAAGATCCAATCAATACTGCCAACTCATGTTCAACTTTATTGCAGGTCCTAATAACACATTTAAAACGATCATAAGAAGAAAAAACCGCATGATTTTTGATATATTCAACTAACTTCGCAGAATTTGCAGAATGTTAAACTCCTCCAATATTAAAGCGTCAAACTTTTAACTTAGAACAAGAGTGGGAATTTTTGTCCTCGGTTAGCTTGTCTTTGATCATTTACAAATGAAGAGCTTCTCAACTGTTGTCTATTAATTTCTTAAACCCATTATATATGCATAATTCATATTTAAATACGCAGTTATTGGTTAGAGGTTGACACTTAACTACTTTCTTTTTTTTTGGTTATAAGAAAGTTAGGTACGGAAAAATACTAATATATTTTAAAGGACTGGTAGATTGAAAAGTACTTGGAAGTTCTTCAGAAACACTGATGCCTAACGAAAACTGAGAGAGGGAAAAAAAAAAGTAGTCCTGTAATTATCTCTCTAGTTTGTCCTTAAATTGAAAATTGTGTATCTTGGGTTGTTAAGAAGTTAGAAATGCTGTTATCTGTGGGCTATGTTGGAAGATCAACTAGGAAAGTGATAAATTGGGGTTATGAGATTTAATTGCAGGAATTTGAAGCAAAGTTTATGTAGTAGTTATATAGACCATTAACTTTAAATAAGGCGATAAGGGTTCAGTTTTTGAACATATAATTAGAACATAAAGTTAAATCATTATTGCTATTCGTGCAAGGGAATGCTACAAAATGAATATTCATGACCAATATCAAGATTTAAAAAAGGTTCCCTTGGATACAAAAATTTATTTCGTCAAATTTACCTTCAACTACTCCAGCTTTGGCTTTAATATTCTTTCTACTCCATCTCTATCTCTTTTTCTCATTGTATTTCTTTTCATGTGGGTCATCTGAAAACAACTTCTCTATTTGTTAGGGGTAAGGCTGCTTATTATATATATTGGATCTCTCCAGACCCCACGTATCAGTAAGATTCATATTGAGTGTTATTGTTGTTGATTCTTTCTACTCCATACCTTGTGGCTAGTTCCCCTCATAAGCTTCTACTAAAGCTTCCATCTTCTTTATGTATAATTTATGTGCATATATAACTGTTGGTTTATGCCTAACAACTTATCGATTAGTTATAGTTTTAATAACATAATTGTTTAAAGGTATTATTTATCTCATAAATACTTGTTTAATTAATTGATGTATAAGATAAAACTTTTAAGGATATGTATCTCCTCCCTTGGAGATCTTACAATTTAGGTCAGCTTCATGGTCCTCTTCTTTAGTAGGCTATTTCTTAGATAGGAGACCTTTATACCTCCAAATGCAGGCATAAGCAATCTCTAAATGGAGCAAGCTAGGACTTAAGAAAACAATCCTAACTAAGGGCTCATTTATCCTTAAATTCTCTAAAGATGCAATCTTTTAAGCATTTTAGAGAAAGGTCCTTAGTATATGGTTGGAAAACCATTGCTACTTCAGAAATGATATCTTAAGATGGCTCTGTACAAGAGCAAAAATGAGGTTATTCTATTGTAGGTCAATTTTTATAGTTTATTTCTAGAATATTGGACTTTGAATGGCTTGAGTTTCTGTCATGCTCTCTAGGTAGCCCACTATCCCTAGATTCACAAATAGCAAGGTTGAAGAGATTGGGTATGCGAGGGTGCGTATAAAGACCAAGAAGGAAGTTGAGTTGCCTAATACACTCCTAATCAAGAGGCTCCCAGAGGATTGGGAACTGTAGGAGTTAAGTACTTAAACAAGGAAAAAATACAAACAATGGAAGCTATAGGAACACAAAGAACTATGGATGAAAATGCTATAAAAATTTCATTGAAAAAAACATCCTTAAATACATACAAATTATAACTAAATTCCATAAACAGCCCATTTTTCCATAATCACAAACCATTACTAGCTACAAAATAGACACTAATAGAAAATGCCTAATATCTAGCTTAAGACATGGTCAAAGCCTTCAATTCTGCATGTATAATTTTTTTTTTTTTGCTTCCATACTCCATGTTGCAACCCACTATGAATTACTTCCACAAATTTAGCCATAATCTACATTTTTAGCCATATCATGATCCCATGACAACACCATGTTGGCATAATTTTAGCAGATAATGAAGCATATTTGTATCAACACTCCTCCTTGCATCAGTAGCTGCAGACCCCTAATTTCTCTCTTGAAAATTCAAATATGTTTTTTTGAAGAGCCTTAGTGAAAATATCAGCCAATTGATCACAAGTCTGGCAATAAAGCAAACATACTTCACCACTTTTTTGAAATTCTCTAAGGAAATAGAGCTTGATATTAAAGTTCTTGGTCTTTCCATGAAAGACTAGATTGTTGGAGATTGCAATTGCGGCCTGATTATAAAAACTTTAGTGTTCTCCACCTGCTCCATGTGCAAATCAGCTAAGACTTTCCTTAACCATAAGACTTGGTTCACAGCTGCTTTTGCAACTATGAATTCTGCTTTAGCGATTGACTAAGCCATAATATCTTGCTTCTTAGATTCCCATGAGAATACACCAGAACCAAGTGTAAAGCAATATCCTTAGGTACTCCTCATGTCATCTATGGGCCTGCCCAATCACTATCGAAAAAACCATAAAAATTAAAATTATGACCATATTTAAATAACACTTTGTGATTATGAGTCCCTTTGACATATCTTAGCACACGTTTTACTGCTTTGAAATGCTCCTCACTAGCATAATTTATAGCATACTCACAGCTTGCAGAATGTTTGGCGTAGTTGCTGTGAGATACATTAGACAGCCTATGAGGCTTTTGTAAATAACCTCATCAACCTTTTCTGCACCATCTTCCTTGTAGAGTTACTCCTTTTGGTTCATTAGAGTACTCATTGACTTGCAATCCTCCATTTGAAATTTTCTCAAAATTTCCTTAGAATAATTCTTTTAGCATATGCTAATCTTGCCTAATCTCCATTCTAAGGAAGTATGCCATTAGTCCTAGGTCTGTCATTTCAAAGAAGTTCATCATCTCTTGATTGAATTGCTCAATAAGGATGACATTGTTTCCTGTTACCAAGAGATCATCCACTTATAGAGAAATAATCAAAATATCAACATTAGAGTGCTTAACATAAAAAGTTGAATCATTCAGACTCTTTATAAAGCCAAGACTTAGCAGATGCTCATCAATTATGTTGTACCAGGCCCTTGGAGCCTGTTTTAAACCATACAAAGCCTTTTTTAACAAGTAGACCTTGTCCTCTTCCCCTTTCACTACAAATCCCTTAGGTTGCTCAACATATCTCCTCCTTTAAATAACCACTGAGAAAAGCAGATTTCACATCAAGCTAAAACACTCTCCACCCTTTCTGTGCAGCTAATGCAAGAAGCATTCTGATGGTATCAAGTCATGCAATAGAAGCAAAATTCTCTGAGAAATTAACACCAAACACCTGAGCAAACCCCTTCACCATAAGTCTGGCCTGGTGCTTGTTGATAGAACCATCTACATTTAATTTGGTTCTGAACACCCACTATACTCCAATGACCTTCCTATGTTGAGGCCTTTTAACTAGCTCTCATGTTTGATTATTCTCATTCATATTCTGCTCCTCCTACATTGCAGTTATCCACTTTAGATCCCTTTTAGCTTCATTAAACCCTGTTGGCTTAAATAGCGTACAATATTGCATCGTTGGTATACATCAAAAAGCAATTTGGTACCTCTAATTGGTGGTTCATCAACCTCTTCACCTTCCATTAATGGAGAGTTAGTAATTTGCTTTCCTTCCTCTCCTTCCAAGTACCATTATTGTTCCTCTACAAAATGAATGTCTTTGCTTACCAGAATCTTCTCAATTTGAGGTTGAAAAACTCTGTAAGCTTTAAATGTGTTGTTGTAGCTAATAAAGATGTTAGGTTTTGCTCTCCTATCAAACTTATCCCTTTTCACCTGAGGAACATATGTAAAACAGATTCAACCAAAGACTTTAAGGTTTCATAGGGAAGGTTTATAATAATACCATGCTTTAAATGGAGTTTTGCCCTTCACTGCCTTTGTAGGAAGCCTATTTAGCATAAACATAGCTGTGTTAGCTGCTTTTGCCAAAAACTTTTTAAGGAGCCCTTTCTCATGTAGCATGCATCACATCATGTCCATTATTGTTCTATTCTTCCTCTCAGTCAACCCATTTTGCTATGGCGTGTAAGGAGCAGTGAGTTGGTGCTCAATTCCAGCCTCTTCACAGAATATATTAAACTGTTTTTATGTGTACTTCTTCCCATTGTCTAATTTGAATCCTACAGCCACTTGGTTCTCAATCCAAGCCTTAAATCTCCAAAACACTCCTGCAACCTCTGACTTAAACATTAGCAAGTAAATCAAACACATCCTAGTTAGATCATCAATAAAGGCAATGTAATATTTGCTTCCCTTTAATGATAGTTTAGGCTGAGGTCTACAGATTAGTATGGATCAAGTGTAGCTTCTCTGATGCTCTCCAAATAGTCTATGAAAATGGTTGCTTGGTTTGCTTGCCATATTGACATGCCCTGCAATTTGACAAGTGCTCATCTAGTAATGGTAGGCCTTGCACAATCTCTATTCTCTTCATCAGTAATAATGCAACATATTGACGTGTCTCATCCTCTTGTGTCAAAGCTCCATTTTGTTATCTAAGATAGGAAAGGAAGTTTGCTCCAAAACTAGCTTAAACAACAAATATGTAGTTTATTTAAGCAAAATAGATTTATTTCTTCGATTTCCTTATGGATAAACTTGAACATATACGTTTGAATTCATACAATCATAGAAATACTGTGATACCACATGTTAGATATAACATGAATCTCAATAATCGACCCAGGATCAACCATAAACTTGTATAAACGGAAAAAAATGTAGAAAATTACGTACGTTGTTATTCACTGCTCGATGAACAAGTTGCTAAACGGCTTGAAAAACCTGCTAGATCCCTTAAACAAGCTGCTCTGACAAATGAAGAACTTGCTTTATATATGAACATGCTACTAAAATTTTCAATCAACCTTTATGAAAATTGTATAATGTTATGTCATTAATCTCTTTTTGCACGTTTCTTAAAGTGTAGGTCTCTTAATTAATTAAAAAAATTATAAGGCCACAAACTTATTTAAGCAGGTTGCAGGAGACTAGAATAGTTATTTACAATAATCTTATTTGGTCTTTTATCACAGGCTTAATAGATAACCGACTCACACTGATAAGAGTCTATTTTTTCACTGGATTTTAGTATATTTAACCATATTTTTATTGAGTTTTTTTATTATCTTTGCTCTGAATCAAAACCAATTTTTTTATTTGTAATTTTTATAAAAATTCTTAATTCACAATTGTCTATTCAAATTCCAACATAGAAGCAGCTCAACAAGTTTCCTCCAATTCTTCCGGATAAGTTGAAAGCCGACAGGAGGTTTGTTGGTATCTTGTTGGACAACATGGGTGTGTTTCAAGGTTCCTCCAGGTCCAAATTGGTGGCCACTGGCCAGGGTCTCATAGTAGTGCGAGGCAATTTGCGTGGTTTATCACGCCTAATTGGTCCGAGAATTTGGACTTGGAATTGGACCACCTAAATTTTCTAGGGCGTTACTTGTCAGGACTGTATTCTCTACCCAAGAACATGATGAACTCAGTCCTATTTAGTGTTTCTACATTACTAATGGCCTCAATTCGAATGCATGGGCTAAACATGAAATTTAGGAAGGTCTATTTAATGCAATGTAGAGTTGCAGTTGCCAGTTTTTTTAAGTCCTCAACTTTTGGAAGTTTCTCTCTGAATGTAATTGGAGATATGCTACGCAGGTTCTGGTATTCCGCGTCAGCTAGGCAGCCGAAGTTGGTGAAATGGCTTGGACTATCATATATACATTCCATCAAAATAAGAAAGCAACAAGTTCTATTGTGGACTCATAAGTCATAATCCTTCTAATTCAGCTTGGAAAATGATGTTAAGAAGGTATGAATGGCAGGTGAAACTTAATGCTTAACTTTGGTTCTTTTTAATTTCTCGACTGCTCTACGCTCTAATACAATAGTTGAGTTGTCCAAATCTCCCAGCAGGGCAGAGACGGGGGAGAATAAACTGGGTCATATGCTTGATAAACCTTTCAAAGTTAATCGTAAAAAGTGTATTGTTAAATTATTATAATTTAAAATATCATACTTTGGCATGTTAAAAGAAATTTGTCTCAGCCCTGTCGCTGGATGTTTTAATTTCAGTAGGTAATGTCGACGAGGAGTTATAATTAAGTGGCAACTGGCAAGTAGCGGAGAGAAGTGATTTTGGAAAGGACCAGCATTGAAATATTAGTAACGACTGGAGAATCTAAATGCTTGTAGGTCCCTTCACATTACGCTCTCTGTCGTGCCATGACACTGATATAAGTAAGCTGTGCCACTTGATACGACAGTCCTTGTTAAAGACATTTACATACGGTTGTGGGTCGCATTCTCCATTTTTTTGAGGAATGGTACGAATATGATTAGTCACGCCATCTTCTTCTTTTTTTCTGTGTAATTGACACATATACAATTATTGTCACCTGTCAAATTGTAATTTATTTAAAAAAACTAAAATAATAAATCAGAAAATTTTTATAACCCCCAAAACTACCAGCATTCTCCTTGCACACTTCCCATTTTTGTTATCGTGATGGTTACTGGCGATGTCCGATGCTTCTTGTACTCTCCTAGCGTGCGAGAAGATCAATTTCCATGACCAAGCAGTGTTTGATTCGATTAAGATTTGTTTAGGCCCTTAATTGCTCAATTAGATCCTTTTTGCTTTGTGATTGATGTGTCTTGTTCTAATTAGATTGTGCATATTTTGCTTACCTAATTTGTGAGTGAGAAGAAAGAAAGGCATAATACAGAGGGAACGAAGGAGCAGCACAAGAACAGTAATTTTGTTTTCTTTGAGAAAGACACTAATCCATCTTCTAAAGTATAACGTAGTTTTAGGATCTCCTTAACCTTTATCAATGTTTTTGTTTGTTACTATAATTTGCGATTAAAAACGCAATTTGGATGTAAAATTTCCACTGATTCTCGGAGAAATATAAAAGAAAGAGATGGAGGATTGTATAATCCTTTTCTTAAAATACTAATTTTAAAATAAATTAATATTTATCATGCAAAGCAATAGAGAGAACGATGAAGATATTGTCCACCGTATTAGATCAGGGTGATTTAAATGAAGAAGTGCATTAAGATTTTTATGTGACAAGAAAATATCATTAAAGTTCAAAGGTAAATTTTATCGTTTAGCGATTAGGTCGACCGGCAAAGTATTAGCCTATCAAACAAGTGCATAATCATAAGCTAGCGGTAGCAAAGATGAGGATACTCCGTTAGATGTGTAATCTTAATAGGAGAGATAAGGTCAAGAATGAATTGGTAAGAGACAAATTAAAGTTGACTAGTATTAATGAAAAATTAAGAGAGACAAGGCTTAGGTGGTTTATACATGTTAAAAGGAGACACTTTGATATTTCATTGAGAAGATGCGATAAAATAATAATTAGAGACTATAAGAGGAGAAAAAAAAAGAAGGCCTAAGAAGAATTAGGGGAAAGTGATCAGAAATAATATGACTCTGTTGGAAATTACTGATAATATGGCCCGCAATAGAAAACTTTGGCGTACTAGGATACGAATAAAAGATCTCTCATAGAGAGGCCATTCTCGTTCTCTTAGGTCTTTTAAACATTTTCTTTGGAGTTTTTCATTTTATAGTTAGCCTTAATATTTTGATTACATAATAGTTTTTTTTAGCCTAAACAGTTCCTTACTTAGTCTAATTACTTTCTTGTAATAGATGGTTGATTTATTCTTGTACTTGTCTTTTTTGTTTGTTTGTTTGTGTATTTATTTATTTATTTTTATCCTTTATTGTTAATCTTTACCATGTTCTATATATACTGTATTATGTATTGCATTAAATATTTTTTATATTTTTATATATATGTATGTATTTATATTTTGTATTATCATCATTTTACATTACATGTGGGTTTACTGAAACAGTCTCTCTACTAGGCAGGGGTATTACTGTGTACTACTGGACCTCCCCAAGTCCTGCGTTTCAGCGTTCATTGGATGTTGTTATTGTTGTTGTATCTTTTGTCATCCTTACATAACAATATATTTTTACTTAAAAAATGATAAATCCCAATAAAAGAAAAACAAGAAAAAACAATTCTATAAGGAATGCACAAATTATCGACAACCAAATTGATACTAAGCATAGCATTTTAAATCGTTGAAGTTTCATCATAAATTAGAAAAGAGGCTATATATGAGCAGTTATTTTGATCTGCTTTATACTCAACAGTTTAATACCATAGTTTAATCTACAGTTAAAAGAATATTTTAAACCTCAATATTTACATTAGAATATAATTTCAATCTTAACATTTTGAAATGTTCATTTTGAATCTAATATTTTCAAAATGTTTATAACAGACTTTAAATAGACAAAAAATTTGATAAGATTAGATATCCATCAGTTAAATATCATATCAATATTAATGTGACTTATTTATTATTTTTTAATTAAAAAGTATGTTCACATATCACGTGATTGAAACCTACTACCTAAAATATATAAAAGTGCTCAAAATTTTGAAAGTTTGTCTACTTTCTTTCCTTTTTCCAATCTTTCCTGAAAAATTAGAACATTTTTGGTTAAACAAAAGAAGTGTGAAAAAAATAAAGAAAGACTGACCAACCTAAAATCTACTTTTTAAGACCATCAGTTTCCTCTCTAAGTGCTTCACTCTTACACCCATCGCTCTTGTGGATTTAATTTTCATCTTTCTAGTCCTTTACATCATTGATCTATTGTATTTCCTCTTAAGCCTAAATTGAAAAAGAAGCATCTTTCATTTTTGTTCTAGTTCTGGGGTTTGAATCCTTTTCTTTAATGAAAATGAAGAGAATGAAATTTAAGACAAAGCTGGATAGATTCGGTATGTTATTGTCTTTGAGTAGGCAATGATTGATTCGATTCATAATTGGTGTTGGGTTATTGTCTATACTTCTCGTAACTTTAGACATTCCATTATGTTCAATGGTGACTTGGGTTCTGAGTCTATCACTTATGTTTGAATTGTGACTACTTCCCTACTTTGCCAATTGAATGGCTCTTGCAGGTTTGTTAATAGTTTCATTACTTTCTTATAAAGAGGAACTTTTTTATCTATACCTTCCAAGTCCATCCAGGTGATCATCAAAACCATTTTTAAGGTAAGACTTCTACTAAAAAAATTGCTATTATACTTAAAATTTTCAATTATTGTTTAAACTTCTAGCTTACTGTTAGACCCCTAAGTTTGAGATAGCAAAATCGTGCGAGCATTGGCAAGCCTTGATCAGTGTTCGACATGTAAAACAATAGAACAAGGCAAAGACTTACAAGGAGGCAAGGAGGAAAATGGGCAATGTCAAGCGTTGGTATGCATTGGTGCACATTGGCAGAAATCTTTGACGAGATGCAAGATTAGGATGTGAGACCAAAAGAACTCTTGAGATGGACATCAAGTAGAAGGTTAGCTAGATCACACACATGAAAGGAATATGCGAGAGTTTAGAACCTTGTACAAGCTGACTTGGCTAAGGCTGGGTTCTTGAAGGACTGAGGACTTATTGTGTGCTCAAATAGACGGACCACGGCTAATGGAGTTGGTATGGGTAAGCATTGGACGGACCAGTGTGCTATTGGATTGAGTGACTCATCATCAATAGATAGAGATGAGAAGATCTTGGATGATGTGGCGGATAAGATCACAGTGGATGAATATCAGCTCTAAGAGATAAAGATTATATGAAAGGATCATCTGAAGATAAAGGAGATCTTTGTGAATATGGATAGATCATTCTTAGATAGTGTAAACTTTATCTTGTTATTGTGATGTAGCTTAATCCTATTAGATAGAGTCCTACTTGGATGGGGATGTCATTTTATTGGTTAGTGTGATGTAATCTGATAAGGATAAGATTGTGATCTTAGCTAGTAAACTTCTATTAGGATTCTAACTTAGTCGTCTAGAGATGCCTATAAATAGCTCATTTGAGCCTTTCTCTTCTCAACAAGAAAGAGAAGAAGTAAGTGTGGGAGACACCTAGAGATTGAGAGAGTATTCCTTTGTATACTTTGAGGGAAGTAATAAAGGTTGGTTTTTTTAGCTGTATCTCTTTCTTATGTTCTTTTATGCCATAAATATTTAGTTCTTTCGTAGTGTTCTTACAAGGGTGTGAGAGTGAAACACTGAAAGGGTCGTGAGGAGTTCGAAAATGAGCAGGTTGGTCAATGATCACGGGATAAGGTTGAATCTTGCTTTAACAGAGCTAAGTGAGATTGTCGTGCAAAGGGATTCGCACATCTTATGGGACAAGTTCGTGTTTGAAGGAAAACCTTTGTAACACTTACCTTAATGACATTTATTATAATGACACTCTTCTTTTGAACTGAGATGCGTCGGGATAAAGAAGTCAATGGAGGAATCTATTTTTGGTTTATGCTTTATAGCCAATCGGTCAGCTTTAGTTTAATAAAAAAATAATTTAAAGACATTCCTTATCTTATACTTACCAAGATGTATATAATAAATTTCATGAGATAAATATACATTGCAAATGAAATTATAACGTAATTCATATTGCATTTATGTATTATGTCTAATGATTAGCACACATTATATTTTTCTTTATGAAAGAAGTCACCAATCTCATAGACTAAAGTATGGAGATACTTAAATAAACATGTATGTACTTGTTAGAGAACAAGTTAACTAAAATAACCCCATATGAGAAATCTATTGATAACATTACTTTTATGTTTGTAGAAATTCTCATTGTGATGATTAGATAAGTGACCCTTTAACTTGAATCTCCAAAGTTATCTTGTATAGGGATTATTATGTTTTGATACTACTTATGACCTATTCTAGTCAAGGATAGCTCAGTCGTTATTCATTAGATATAGCATGAACTGTATGGAGGTAGCTGAGTGATCAACATATGATTCATTACCCTAAAGTAATTAGGGAGAATGTTTCAGTGTTCTTGGTTAGTATTTATTCATAAAATCTTTGGACAAGGTGGAATGACATTTTGTAAACAGTTTACAAATGTTATGAATTGAATCAATAGCTAATGGTGGAGAACTAATACGATTGGACTCAAAATAGGGTAGACATTAATTTCATGCTCTGTGTCTAATCAAAACATTGTATGATGAAACGGTTGAATTATATGAAAAATTCATACACGGAAAGGTTAGTCAAAAACAATTTGACATTCCTAAATATTTGGGCAGTTATGATGCATTGTTAGATGTCAATCTTGGTCTATGAATATAAATTGTTTAATTAGAGAATTAAAGATAAATTAAAGGAGTTTTCAAATTTTACCTTATTTAGTACATTTGACACTAAGGTAGTGATCTAAATTTCTTGGACAAAGGTTATGTTTGAGAAGAGTTCTCAAATTTTGATAGGAAAAATTGTTTGTCCATTATGCAATTTTACTATTATTCTTTGTTGATGAATGAAGAAATATATTAACATTTTAAGTTGGCTAATGTCTCTTAAACTTTGATGAAAACATGTAAGATGTATATCAATACCATGATAGTGAGATGCAAGAGGTTAAATAGAGTTGAGCTAAAAGGAATAGTATCTTAATAACATTTTTTTAGTCAATTTAACATATTAAAACCATAAACATGGACATCAATTAAAGGATTTTCTATAGAATGATAATATTTATCATTACAAGAATTGATTGTATGACTTTTCTTACTTACGTACGATAAGAAATAAATTGTTAAGCGAAAGCAGTTGATCCAAGTTTATGTAGATATTTTGTATATGTTGGATCAAAAGAGGTCTATGCTTAACATAAGTGGAAAGAATACAAAGTTGGATAACTGTGACCATCCTTCTATGCCATGATGGTTAAATCAACATGTCGAGAATCATAAAGTTACAAACAAGGATATATGTATTCTTTTGATTATGAATCATGTGAAACTTATGAAACTTGTTAAGTTGAAGAATATTGTGTCTCTCATTGTTTCAATATGTTGCTTTTATATAGGATACAATTAGCTAGCATCATCTCTATTACTATCAACTTCCTAATCTCTTTAATTTATGGTTCTAAATATGTTGTTCACTTAAACTTATTATGGGAGCGACTAAAACATATTTACCATTCAACAATATCCTTTTTGATATTCTTAGGAGACTTTAACAACACCATGTATGATTCTAAAGCAAAGGAAAACATTTTCTAGAGGAATCATAATGTATACTTTAGGGAATGTTATAAGGATATTGAGGTCAATGATCTCATATTCGAGAGTTACTTTTATATCTAAACTAACAACCTAACTAAAAATTGGCTCATCCAAAAAAGAAAACTTGATAAAGTCCTTATAAATAGTGAATGTTTTGTAACGCCCCAATACCCCCTTGGGAGGATACCAAGGCGCTACTAACTCGTTCTTTAACACTTTCATTAACTGATTTGCGGAAGCGTTTACCAAGTTATTACTCATGCAATTTC